>PVIY010025644.1:0-36403 GCA_004026745.1 Myrmecophaga tridactyla | reverse complement strand
CAAATACTAACTTCCTGTAATACACTGAGTCCAAAATGTGCACCTTTATGGATGTTTTCAGTCAATAGAAAGACCTTGTTTTTGACAGAAGCATTCAATATTGTAAAGACTGCTAGTAATGATTTCCACAAATTAACGACAGTAAAATATAATTTTCATTCCAACATTACAGGCACAAAAATCATAAAATATTTGATAGCTAAAGGAGCAGCAAGTGCAAATATAATGCATTGTAATGAAATGAGATTTATCCCAGAAATTCCAAGTTGGTTTAACACTGGAAATGTCATTCACTCTACCAATTAGTGAAATAGAAAAATCTTATAACTATTTCCATCAACAGAGAAAAAATCATCTGATCATCTGATAATGTCAATATCATCTAGAAAAGAATCAACAAAATAGGAGTAGAATGGAGCTCCCTAATCTTTGTATGAATTGACAGTGAATGAATGAATGAATGAATAAAAACATATGCTAAAATTGGAGCCATTAGAAGCACACCATTTAAAATCAAATATCTATCTCTCTATTAGGATAAGTCTGCAATTCCCAGCCAAATATCATAAAGAAAAACAAAGAAAACTGTACAAATCAGAAGAAAAGAGATAAAGCTACCATTTCCAGAAAATGATTATCTGTCTAGCAGAAATCATAGACAGCCTGTTAGAACTAATAAGTGAGGTCAGCATTGTTTCACTTGCTTTAAGTTTAAGTCATTATCTAAACTGGCAATTTTAATATTCCACTAATGTCTTTGAAAATAGAATTTCTACATAAATACAAACCAATTAAGTATATAGTTGGATATTTTAAATATTTCTCACACACACATATATTCTATTTATATAATATATAAAGTAGGCCCACAAATAGCTAAATCAATCTGGGAAAGAGTAGTGAAAAGGAGGGGACACAGTTTGTCAGAGTCAAAGCACATTTAAAGCCATAGTATTAAAAAGTGCAAACTGACCTTGGAACCTAAAGAGGCACATGGAACAAAACAGATATTTCAGAGACAAAACAGAAGAGGTGTACATGGAAATAATATACATTAAAGAAGATATTGTAATGTAGTAAAGCAAAGTATATATACATACACATGTAGATATAAATATCTATTAGTAAATGGCATTGGGAATATTGGCTCACTATGTAAAAAAACTAGATTCCTTTCTCATGCTTCCTATGAACTTATACTATTTAATTAAATGGCTAGAACAGAAAGATAAAACCTATCCAGAATGTAATTCAAGCCTCGGTTTATGCTGGATAGAAAGTGATGATACCTGTGTGGAGTGGAAGCTGGGAAGAGGGTGAATTTGAATGCTCCAGTGAATTGTTTGAAATCTTCCCATCATTTCCTCTGTCCCACAGCCCTTCATATAACCTGTTGCTTCCAAGATCTGGGCCTTTCTGGGATAGTAAGCCATGCTTGTGTTGGTTTCCCACACAGCTCAGATTTCAATTTTCTTTATTCTGGAAACTCAGCTATGACTTCTTAATCTGTGTAGTGACAACCAAATTTTTGTTGATAATTCCTCTCTATTGATATTTCTCTGGTTCCCTTGTCTTTGAGAGTCAAGCCCCTTTCTTAAAAAAAACTCAATTACTCTTATTTTAGTGGAAGTGAAATCAGAGTATGATGTTCAGTGGGTAACAATCTGAACAGACCATGTGCTTCTCTCTAGGGTTGGCCTGGAGGATGGAATACTGACCCAGGATATATAACTAGAGACAAATAATCTTTTACAACCATTGGCCCATGAGTAGGTTTATGTTAGGATGTTTCACCCTGTCAGCGCTGCTTAATAATAACAATTGGATTTGTGACTTGCACCTGGCTTGGGTACACTTGATGCCTACTCTCTCACGAAATGTGCCTAAGTGACCAGCTTTCTGCAAAAGACCCGCACTATCTGCTCAACTGAGGCTTCCTGGCACTGAGCAGTTTTGCACAGCAGGGTTGGTGGAGACGTGGGAATGAAGCAGTGGAAAGATAAAGAAGTCTGGTCTCATGTCCAGACTCCATCAATACCTAGCTTTTTTCTTCTGTTACTGTATTGTGTACTTAACCTGTAATAAAGCTGTTTTGTTTTAGCAACCAGACACTTAAGTGATCTGTAATTGACACACTGGCCAACCATTACTACTATATAAAATAAAACACACAGCTGAATAGAACAGTAATTTAGTTTTAAATCTATGTTATATGCCCACATTTATTCTTGCCTGTACCTTTCATTTGTCATTATCAACATTTATTACGTATTCTAAACTACCCATAAATAGATCATATTTTCCCAAATAGATTTTCAAAGTTTTTTTGAAAAATCAATATTCTGGACTTGCATATAAAATCATCTGCCTTGATCAACCAAGTCATTTAAATGTACTAATAGCAGAAGAATTTCTAAAGTTAAATTATTTTATTGCTTAAATAGTCCATACGCCCATCTGTCATATGAAGGATTCCCATGTATTATCCAAAACAGCTCACCCCCTGGCTTTTGTTTACACCTATCCAGTGATAGTACTTACAAATGGGACATTCGTCTTTCTTCAGTCTGACTTAGGGATCTTACATGTTTTTTTTTGCAGTTTCCATCTAATAACTGATAACTCTAGTTGCACATATGCTAAGCAAGATTATGTATGTCTACTCTATACCACAAAAGAAAACATCAATGCATTTGAAGGTAAGTCATATGTTCACCCTATGTCTAAGTTTTTTCTTCTCTTATTAGGTATAATTTTATCTCTATTGACCTTCCTCATGATTTTTCAGTGCATTCCAGTTTGACTATGTTCTTTAAAAGTTGCTCTCAACTAACTGAACTATTTCAGGTTTGCCTCATCAATTCCAGGTATGTCACTGATAATGTGGATTATGGAAATGGATGTCATGGTGGCAGTGGCTGTCATGACAATTTCTATACTTTGTCATGATTTTATAGAGGATATGTATGTGTGTGTGTGTGTATATATATATGATTGTAATTACATATACACAAAAATATTTCTATTAAGTAATATACATATATCTGTATGTATAATTGTGTGTGTATATGTGTTAATAGAGATAGGTTCTGCAAAATCACAATCATTAATATCATCAATACTAGCTAGCAGCAGTTTAAAGTGCTTGTAATTAGAGAAATAAGATAGTGAATTTAAATCAAGGGTTGCTGAATCCTATAAATCAATATTTGAAACTTGGGTTATTAACTTGCTATAAATTCCTGGCTTATTTAATATATTTAGGTTAAGGGCACCTGTCTGTCACTGGGTACAATTTATTTTACCTGCTTATATGACTTCTGTGAGTGTTAGTGTAATTGACTATAAAGGGCTGTACATACCTCCTGACATGAAGGATTTTGGTATTTTGGGTTACATTACTGTAACATTGACAATATGTCATTTCCCTTTCCACAACACACTATGAAGACAGCAATAGGGTCGATAAGATAAAATTCTAGAACAAATGGGCTGGAAGAATAAAACTTCTAAGAAATAGAAATAAAAGGTAACACCTCAAATACAATCTACAATCTAGGTATATAATTTATTTCCTAAATATTATGAATTAAAAAAAAGGATCTCTAAATTCCATGATACAATGGTGCCTAATATCACTTCTTTCCACACAACTTCAAATATATATGAGGAGATACAGCTACAAAGGAGAACAAGAAAAGTCTCAAAAATAATTTTCTATTCTAATGCAGGGAAGCATTTCCGATCATTAGCACAAAGGCAGTGAAATCATGATTCTATTTTGCCTTTGTCAAAGAATCATTAAAAGCGTTCCAATTTAAAAGTATAAACGATTCTATAGCTTCATATTATTTGATTATTTTTTCTGTTCTATATATAGCTTTTTAAAGCCAAACATAATTGTTAAAGTCAATTGTAACTAATTATGCTTTTAAAATCATGAACTGTCTTCTACCTTACATCAGTATCAATCAGGAATCTAGCATAAGAATCAGTTTATATTTTATTTTCATAATGATAGTTGCACACCCATAGAAAGGAATTTTTATTTTTCTATGCACATCTGTGTCATACAAGGCTTTTATAAAGAAAAAGTGGGACAGATATTTTTGTAAAATTTTTACAGTCCTGAATAAAATCAGTACAGGGTAGTTGTTTGACAAAGACACATTATCAGTGCCAATTACCAAGCTGTTTTAGGGCATTTTAATATTATGATAAGCTTCATAAATAGGAAAAAAAAAGAGATTGACATATTGTACCCTGGATATCAGAATTGATGTAGCTCTCTTATTTTTAAAAATTATTTGTTATTGTATAGAACATAATGGAAATAGACCAGTATTTGATGGACAATACTTAAATGTCTTCATTTATAACAGTTTTAAATTATCTGTCCAAAGTTGACAGATTATGTTATATTATTATTATATGCAACAACTTATCAGCCGATTTTAGAGTTAATTAAAAGACTAAATTTTAAAAATCCTATACCAGACACCTTTTGAAAGGATCCTCTATGTACCTTTATCACAACAAAATGGATCATATTTACAGTACTGTCGTAAAGCACCAATCTGAAATGATTGTCTTTTATTGGATGTACATACCTTCCCACAAAAATGATTTTACTTGAAGAGGTTTTTCTTTATTTGTAGCATTCTGTGTTTGCAGTTTAGAACTTACTTGGAAGAAAACATCGAGTCATATCTTATTATTTTTAAGCAAAATATGCTTGAGCTTATTTAGATGGGGAGATGAATTTCCAAGTTCCTTCTCAGTGATTTCTAGCTCTTAGAAAAAGAGGAATATGCAAAGTGACAGTTTCAGAGAGAGTGAGAAAATTTCACTGACAGACCTACCAAAATCTAAAATCATCAGACTAAATGAAATGGATCTGTGAGAAATATGGATGGTATGATGGATATGAATAAATCACTCTGCTAGGGACTTCAACAAAGAATTACACTTAACACTAATTTCAGGGAGTTTATGGTCTAGTTCAATAAATAAACTTTGAAGCAGAGAATCACAAGTAAGATTGTCATGTCTTCTTTGAAAATGTACTGTGTTCTACAAGTCCAGCCTCTACCTGAATGTCCATTTCCTATTTTGACTTCTACAGCAGCATTTTAAGTAAAATTTACTTGCAATTACTAGCAAAGATCTCTTAATGGCACAATTCAGAATGCGTTCTATACATTCTATTTATTTATAATTCTAACGCTCTAAGCCTCATTGGACACGTAGCCACTATTTTTAATTAAGCCTCATTGGACACTTCACCACTATTTTTAAATAGTGGACTTTATTTTTTAGGACAGTTATATATTTACAGAAAAATTGAGCAGATAATAGAGAGAATTCCCACATCACCCCCCAACCACTACCACTGCACACACTCACCCTATTAATAATATCTTCTTTAGAATAGTCTATTTGTTATAATTAATGAATCAATTTTGCCATATTACTACAAACTAATAGCCACAGTTTACTTCCTTACTTTGTATCTAATGTCCTTCTGTTCCAGGATTCCATCCAGGACTCCCTCCTACATTTAGTTGTCATGTCTCCTTAGTTTCCTCTTGGCTGTGACATTTTCTCTATTTAGGGTCAAGAAGCTATATAAATGACTTGGGATTATTTAGCAGGGTAGATTTGTTTTTTCTCAACACTTATTAATTGATTCAATCATTTATTTATGTCAGTGTAGACTTCTGAATTTTATACACGCATTTTATAATGTGGATTATAATCCAATACTACTTTATTCATTTCTTTACTCAAATTGTTCCATCTTTGGCTTTGGAATTTCTTTCACTTAACTCTTATACTCCCATCTATGGGTTTCAGTGCTTTTTGTTGAGCAGTTCCTCACTGTCTTGCACCACAAGATACTCTAGCCTTATTTTGTATACTCACTGCCCAGTCCTAAAATTAACCAAATCTCTAAGAGTCCCTGGCTTGTTCCTTTTATAGCAGAATGTTCTTACAGACCAAGATCTGGGTGCTAGATGTGCTCATTGCTACTGGGGTGCCATTGTTTCCAGGTCTTCTCTGCAGACAATGCAAAGAAATACGTGTCTATATCACCCTGTGCATATACCCATATCTATAAATATTTGCTCATGTAACTATCTGAATCTATATTAAGCTAAATGTGAGTTCTTACTGATGTTTTCTACTCTAATCCATCACCACATGAATCAGTCTTTCCTTTACTGATTTGTTAATTTTCACACCGAGTGTGAAACCTAGCTCCTACCATCTGTCATTCATTTATTTAATTGCTCAATTCCAGTATATATGTATAGAATTATCAGAATTGTAGACCCATATAATCATTGGTGTTAATGGTATCAATTAGAGCATAGTATTTACATGCAGTTGTCTTTGTTTATAATCCCAGATACCACTCATTTACAGAGCTCCTTATGTAGCACCTTATTTTTCTACTTCCTTCAATGAGGTTGTTTCAGATATTTACATTCTTTTGTCACACTCTCATTCCTTTCTTGGATCCCCCAGCCTCCTAAAAGATTTATTTTTGTGTGTTTGCATGTATTGAGGTTCACTTTCTGGGTTGCAATTTCTATGTTTTTTTGACAAATGCATAATTTTCATAAATACAAAACCATTTAGCTGACCTAAAAATCCTCTTTGCTTCATCTATTCATTCCTCCCTCCTCCCCTTATAGAATTAGAAAACATTGCTCTTTTCACCTTTTTACCAAAATTTTTACTTATAATTTTTCCTTTTCCAGAATGCCATATAGTTGGAATCATATAGTCTATAAGTAGCCTTTTCTGACTTGCTTCTTGCATTTAACAATATGCATTTAAGGTTCCATTTAAGATCTTTTCATGGTTTGGTATCTCAAATCCATTTATCACTAACACTCCATTGTAGGTCTTTACTAGTGTTGATTTATCCACTAGCCTATGAAAGGTATTTTAACTGACTCCATGTTTGGGCAATTGTGAGTAAAGCTGCTACAAACATGCATGTGCAGGTTTTTGAGTAGACATAAATTTTCAACTCAACTCGGTAAATACCTAGGGATATGATTTTGAATTGTACATTAAGAGTATATTTACCTTTGTAAGAAACTGGAAAACTATCTTCCGAAGTAGTCGCCCAACAAAGAGAGAAGTTCTGTTGCTCTGCAACCTCAAAGGAAGTTGGTCTTTGTGGTAGTTAGATTCAGTTGTCAACTTGGCCAGGTGAAGGCACCTAATTTTGTTGCTGCGGATATGAGCCAATAGTACGTGAACCTCATCTTTTGTTCATTACATCTGCAGTCGGCTAGGAGGCGTGCCTGCTGCAGTGAATGATGTTTGAGTTAATTGGCTGGTGCTTAAATGAGAGACGCAACGTAGCACAGCGCAAGCAGCTCAACATACCTCACTTCAGCACTCGCAGCCCAGCCCAGGCCTTTGGAGGTGCAGAAAGAAATCACCCCAGGGAAAGGTTTTGGAACCCAGAGGCCTGGAGAGAAAGCCAGCAGAGACCATCCTGTGCCTTCCCACATAAGAAAGAACCTCAGTGTAAAGTTGGCTGCCTTTCCTCTGAAGAACTAACAAAATAAATCCCCTTTTATTAAAAGCCAATCCGTCTCTGGTGTGTTGCATTCCGGCAGCTAGCAAACTAGAACGGTCTTGTTAGTTTCTTTTAGATTATTCCAGGTGACCTGATCTCTGTTGTGATTCTGTGTTTGCTTGTCTGTCCAGATTTTAAGGTGACCTCAATTCTCTAATGAGTATAAGGAAAGTCATTGATTTTCTGTTTATTTAGACTTTTCCTAGTTGCAAGGATGGCAGGCACAACTCCCAAGCTCTTTTTACCTATCAAAGCTGAAATAGGAACGCCTTTCTTTTTAGAAATACAGTCCTGCATTGAATTGGTTCCTGATTTTCTTTTTTACCATGCTGATGATTATTTCAGTGTCTTTTCCCATATGCTCATAATCTTTCTGCATTGAAATATTGATGCCACCTGGGTTTCTGTTTGGGACTTCACTTTGTTCTACTTTACTTTCTCTCTCCCTTTCTAATCATCCTTCCTCTCCATTTTGACACCTATGTAGGCTTTTTTTTTTTCTTGGGGTACCATAATCTCAATACATGTTTCCTATTGGCATTACCAGGACAAGAAAATAAACAAACTACTACTGGGCTCCTGATATTTTTCTTCACAGACATGACATTTCACTTGTATTAATATTCTAGTGGTCAACAAGAAAGAAACTGTCCACATTTAACCTCCAAGAGAAAGGGAATTGCAATTAACTTGATATCTTCAGGAATGGCATGAATAATACCTACCTAACATCTTAAGCATTCTTTTCTTCATATAAACAAGGACCACCATATAAAATTCAGTTTAATAATGACAACTTTTGGTTATTTTTTCTTTTATGCAATTGATTGGACTGCATCTAATTTTTCATAATTAACTATAATATTTTCTGTATTTTCATGTCACTGCTCTTAACATATCAAGAAAATTCACTCTTATTCATGGAGTGCCAAGAGTTTTTCAAAAGAATGTATATTGAAAATTGTTGAAAGACTAAACCTACAGATTCAAGAAGCTAAGTAAATCTCAAATAGGATAACCGCCCCCCCCCCAAATCCACACCAAGAATCACCATAATTAAACTTTTTCATTGGAAACAAAGAAAAGACAAAATGAGCCAAGAAAAATCAATGAGGAACAGAGAGAACAAATGGAAAACAAATGCTAAAATGTCAGACTTAAGCCCTAACATCAATAAATAATTTAAATATAAATGCTCTAACTACACCAATTAAATACATATTGGCAAAGTGGATAAAAAGCATAAGCAAACTATATGTTATCTACAGATAGCTCACTTCAAACATAAAATCATCAACAGGTTAAAAGTAAAAGAATGGAAAGAGATATGACATGAAAATTAATAAGCAAAAATCTCAGGAGGGGCTTTATTAATAACAGATAAAATAGGTTTCAGAGCAAAGAAAATTAAATTACTAGGAACAATGAAAGATATTACATAACCATAAAAGGGTTAGTTCACCAAGAAGGTATAGCAATCTTAAATGTACATGTGCCAAGCAATGGAACTCCAAAATACAGGAAGCACAAACTGATAGAACTGAAAGGAAAATAGACAAATTTACAATTACAGTTGAGGTATTCAACTGCTCAACAATTGATTGGATTACTAGTTTGAAATCAACAGGGGTATAGAAAAACTGAGCAAAACTATCAACTAATAGGTCTAATTGACATTTATAGAATACTCCAACCAGCTATACAAAATACAAGCATCCAGTGAACATTTACATGCAAAACCCATAACCAAAAAAAAAAAAGAATGCATATTTAGGCTTTTGCATGGGCAGGCACCAGGAATTGAACCCAGGTTTCTGGCATGACAGGTGTGAATTCTGCCACTGAGCTACCATTGCATGGCCCAAATAAATGCATATTTAAATTAAAATCAAATGATCATATGACTTGTGTAGTCATCATTTATTTTTCATCTTTCATCTGTCAATGTAATGAATTACATCAATCCATTTCACAATGTTAAAGCTTAATTATTTGCTGGTACAAATGTATTTGTTTATGATTTTAATATATTGCAAGACAAAATTTTCTATTGTTTCATTAATTTTTGGCATATGTATCTTTGTGTGATATTAATCTACAGCATTCATTTTATAAGTTGTCCTTTTTTGAATTTGATATTATTCTAGACTCAATATAAAATTAATGGATTTTTATTTTGGTCTTGGATACAAAGTCAATGGGAATGATCTCTTCTTTAAAAGTATAGAGGGAGGGCAGGCCACCGTGGCTCAGCAGGCAGAGCTCTCACCTGCTATACTGGAGGTCTGGAGTTTGATTCCTGGTGCCTCCTGCCCATATGCAAATAAAAAAAAAAGTATAGAGGGTAGAAGTTGATGATAAAACTTGAACTGGTACTTTTTTTTTTTTTTTTTTTTTTTTTTGCATGGGCAGGCACTGGGAATCAGACCCGGGTCTCTGGCATGGCAGGTGAGAACTGTGCCATTGAACCACTGTTGCATCACCCTGGACTGGTACTTTTTGGATGATCGATATTATTTTATGGTATTTTAACTATTTAGATTTTTTACTTTAACTGGAATATTTTTGTATTTCTAAGGCAATAGAAAATACATATTTAAGGCATTGTCCTCTTGTAATCCAATAAAAGGATTTTTAACAGCATTATTTTATTTATACTCAAACCTCACCACTTTCCTCTACCTTTCTTAGTGATAACTTCAAGAATTTTAGTTCCTGATTGCTAGAGGATATTCATTTTTAACAATTTTATCTTATTTAAGCAACATCATCATTGGCTTAGGCATCTCGCTTCTTCATAGATTCATTACTTTTCTCTGATGAAGCAGTTCCTTCAAAAAAAATCTAAAGGTGACAAATTCCTTGAATCCTTAATTATCTGAAAGATAATATATTTCACTTCAGATATAAATGATTCTTTAGCTGCTGTGGGTTAAACATTTATTTTTTAAACACTTCCCATGTATGGTTTCATAGTCCTCTTACCCACACTGATGCTGTAAATTTCTGAAAACAACAACAAACTAATACTCACTATACACTAGACACTGTCCTGGTAAGTTTACAAATATTAACTAATTTCACTATCTTAGTCTTACAAGGCAGTTGTTGTTATTCTCATGTTGTAGGCAGGAAAACTGGAGAGTAAAAAGTAAGATCACCTGCCTGTGGGTAGCCAGGAGGTAAGTGGTAGATCTGGGAATGACCCAGTCCGGCTGCATATATTTTTTATCTCTGTTCTCTGCAGCTTTTGTATATGAGTGAGTCATTGTATTTATTCTTTTACTGCTGAATTTTAAGACTATTTCTTTGTAAGATTCTGAAGTTAATCTGCAATCTGTGTAGCTATGAGTTTCTGCTAGTTTTTTTTTTCTCTCGCCTTACAAATTGTTATGCCCTTAACAAATTGTTCTAACTATTTCTGGGATATTATTTTTTTATTTTATTGCTTATCCATTATTCTTTCTCTTTTCTCCTTTTGAGCTCCCTTCTGACTCTCATGAATCTAATGTCCATATATTCACTCTCTCTTCTCTTTGTGCTGCACTGATATAATCCTGACCTTCATTTTTGAACTCAATAATTTGCTGTTCAGCAGTGTCCAGTCCCTTATTCAAAGACTATTGAGTTTTAAAATAAATTTAAAATTTATTTCTTTTTCTCAGTCCATATTCTTGGTCATAATGTTCTATTTCAGATACATGGATTAAATGACCTCCCTTATGTCTTAGAGTTGCCTTACTTTTCTGAAAGCTTTCTCTGATTCTTCTGTTACATTTGGTCATAAAGTGTAAGGCCTTATATTTGTTGAGTTGTTGCATCTTCTTCATCGTGTATGTACTCTTAAATGCAAGCTCATTTCTCCCTTCAGATTCCTCTCAGACTCTTTACTCACATCCTCCTGAGTTCCCCTGACGTTGGAAGGGAGGAGATTTTCCTGTGACTCTTGTTTTCTGCTCTGTTCAGTGCAAGTTGGGGATGGGATGAGTCTGACTTTGAATCAGGTATCTAGAGAGATAATTGGCTATACCTGTCTAACTCTTTTTTCCTTTCAAGTATTGCCAGCCTCATGGAAACTGGTCTCTCAAGTGCAAGTTTGTTTGCCAGGCTGGGCAAACTCCACCTCTGCTTCCTGACTTACAGTACTAGGGAAGATTTGAGATTGCTACAAATTCTTTGACACCCTTTGTAGTAAGAATTAGAGTCTGGTTGAGCCTAGGCTGGCCCATGACTTCTTGAGTCAGGAGCACATGGTGTATAATATACCAGTTTGAAATTTAGGCATTAAGAGAACTGCCTCTTTTTGTCTTGGTTTCTTGGATCCCTGAGCTTCCATGGAAGAAGTCTAAATATTCTGCTAGACCAGCCATGTGGAGAGGGAAGGTGCCCATCTGAGACCAGCCTTCTAGCTGCCCCAGCCATTTTAGATCCTATGGTCAGGTCAGTCCTGACACCTGCTGCCTATATCAAGTGACCTCAATGGAGAGAAGAAATGTTCAGCTAAGCTTTTCTCATATTCTTAATCTACAAAATATAATAAAATGCCTGCTGTTAAAATTTGCAGGTAGTTTTCCATGTAGGCATAGATAACAGAAAGAGGAGTAAAGTGGAATTTACCTAGGTTTCAAATGCCCTACATTCTCCGATTGAAGACCTTCAACTAATGCTTTGATTGGCCCTGAGCCTACTTCTGCTCTAGGATTCTACCATATCAGTATATGAAATATTGTTTAGTGTTGTACTCGTTTTGAGATATCCCTACTCTGTCTAAGTATCCTAATTGTTTTTGACTGATATTTTTCCTTTCCCAAAGAAATCTTATGTGACCATTTAAGAAGAAGGATCTGTTGTATCCTTCAATTGACCAAATGGATACTGCCATTTTATAGACTTCTTTGCCAAACATCAGGAACACTCCTTTTCCCTTACCAAGTGCTAACTTAAACAATTATTTATTTAAATGGCTACAAAGGACTCAGAATTATAAAAGACAAGCATCAGTCAATATTTTTTTAATTCCAAGGTAGCTCCTATATTTTTGTCAAGATAAAAAAAAAGGATATATTACACAAAGTGCATTCTCATCTTTGAGGAGATTGTTTTTCTTTCTACCTTAACTCAAAATTTTCAACATGATGACTCACATTAGGAAGAATCTTCACTCATGCTTAAGCCACAAACATGAGACCTGGTCATCCCTCGTTTACAGCTATAGTAAATAAACATGATGATGGCATTTGCAACATTGTCTTTTTTCTTTGGAGCACTATATCCTGGTTCTTTGTTTTTCATAACATAAAATATTATGAACAAATTTCTCAGACCAGAGACAACATATTTAACATAGCAGAAGAACTCTTGCTTCATTTCCTATTACTGTTTCTTTTGGCAATGGAAAGGCTCAGCATTTGTGGACAGACTGTACCAAGAATTAACAAGTACAATCTTCTCCAACTGAAGGAAATTCTGTTGAAAGGTCATTGTTGAATATACTGTTCTGAGAGGCAGGATATCCAAGAGTCACCTGACATAAAAGAATTATCTTTCTGAAATCCACTTCTCTTCTCTTCACACTTCTACAGTCTCTTAATTGGTCCACAGACTAAAAATATGTCTACAAGCTTTGCTATTGACTGACATGACTGGGCATGATTTTCCCCAGCTGAACTTGCAGTTTCATTTTGCCTCTATCCATGTCATGAACCTTTTGTTCCAGCCATGTACAACATTTTCTATCTGTTTACTAAAGGTGCCATAATTCTGTACTTTTCATAAGTACTTTTCACCTTTGCCCTAATCTTTTCAACATTCCCCTGTTTGTCTGGCACAATCTTATTCAACCGTCCAGAATTCATATAACTGTACTGACATTTGGAAGCATATTTTCATTCATTTATTGTGTTTTATGATTCCCTCCTTTATATTTCTCATGCACATGGATAATATAATATTTTGGGCATACTGAAATTTTTATGTTTTGTGGCTTGGGTTTCCTACAACTGCTTGTTTTAGTTTTGCTGTGTCTCCTAATATACTGTGAATTTCTTGAGGGCAGGAATAAATCTTTTAAGTTTAAGGAATATATAAAGTTACCTAGAATAATACACCTAAATTTCACATGCACACTTTTAATAATATATTGTTATTCTCATTGTATCAGTTTTGCTTCAAATATTTTTATTAAAATTAAAACATTTTTAGACACGTTTCCATTACCTTCATTCACCTCCTCAGTTCAATGCCCTTTCATCTCTCATCATAGGTAAATGCATCATGATTTTGATGTTTCTTTCCAGTTCATGTTGTTTATTACTTACTTAAAGATACATACACACACACACACACACACACACACAATAGATGCAAACTCAGATCTTTTTGTGCACAGAAGCACAAAGGCACCTGTAGAAAGATGTTCACCACATTGCCATTTGTAGATGCAAACTTGATGCCTGTATCTAAGTGAATAAATGTGTAAAATATGAAACCTGGAGCATATGTTCAGTTCAATAGCATTCAAGAGAATTAATTAAAGCCACATATAGCTAACTGAGTAAGTGGGCTTAGAAACACAATATTGAGTGAAAAAATGAGACTCAGAATTGCATTCATAAGACAGGACAATTAATATAAACTTGAAACATATAAGCTGTTGCCATGCATTCTAAATTGATAAACATTTATGAAAGCAAATGTATGGAAGATGATTTGGAATTACATATTGAATAGACAAAGTAGATGTCAATGAAGAAAGACAATGGAATTGTGTTGGGCTGCAAAAGAGAACAATTGGTAAAATATAATAAAATAAGCAGAGGCACTCTACGTGAAATGATAAAATGATACCATGAATTGAACAATAAGGCCAACTCAGAAATGTTCCTGCTTTTCCCCTAACATCCCAGCAAAAAGAGATAAACTTTCATGCATCTGGGTGTTTGGATATTGGCAAAATCTAAAATTATGGGAAATTAGATTTTTCAGACTCCATGTTTTACACATGCTATGTATGATTCCAAAAATATCTTATTTTCAATTTTATTATATAGTGCTATTCACAGCAATACATTGATATAAGTAAGAAACACTTAAATAAGACCTGGCAATTAAAGAGAAAGTAGGGTAATGGGCAGGAATGGGGGTGCGTCATTGCCTGGGACCTCTCAATATTTTAACAGACTGTTTGAATAATATGCGAGATATATGGAAATAATTTTACCATTTTTTTCTCATAGGAAAACAGCTCTTCCTTATATTTTTAATAAACACAATGTCATTTTCTCCTATTCTTGAGACATAAGAGCAATCATTCCGGTCATCATCATCATCGCAATCCTTTTTATATTTGTAAGAAGTCTACAGGGTGCTCGACATTAAAAAAAAGGTGTGATTGTGCAGAAATGTGGAATTAGAGAGCATTAAAGGCATATGACTCCTACCTTCAGGGCTTTCTTGTCTGGTTTAGATAAGACAGAAGCAGAACCACCAATACTGCAATCTCTTCAGCCTCCAAGAAGCCTTTGCACATTCTGTAGGGGATGCTTTCTTCTTCCTTCCTCCTTTACCCATCACTGGGGGCCCCATGTCCTCAGGGCACCCCGAACACTGTACTATGTTCTAAGTTCTGGGCCCTGCCCATAGTCAAGGGAGAAATGATAAAAATATCAAAACCAGAAGTAACCTTGGAAAATTTTCCCCCAGGGCTGTTCCTCTTAGAGCAGAGGGAATGACAGCAGCTGGCATGCCCCATGCATTCCAGAAGGATGACATTCTAATGTTGGGGTCCCATTACCTGGGATCCCTTAATCCCCACAGTGGCCTTTAGTGACTGTGATTCCTCTCTTTTCTACTTTTGGTAGAAAGCTGAAGTTTAGAGAGAGTAAGTAACTTGATAAGATTATGTTGATGACAATAGGACATTAGGTTCCAAAGTATGTGCTCTGAATTTTATGTTAAATTGAATAAAATGAGAGTGGACACTCTTATGTAGCTAGTGCAAACCATATCATCATTTTATTACACAGGATGCAGTTCATTGACAGTTAATTGAATGCTCAACAATGTAATAAACACTGCAGCTAATATAATTCCACAACTATTCTATTGCTGATATATAAATATCCTCTACGAAGAAAATGGGGACCTCAAGCCATGATATCATTAATTAACTTTGCCAAGGCCACATGGTAAGTTGTAGAACTTTCCCCCTGTTTCTCACCTACTCCATTAATAGGTGGTCAAAAGCTAAGTGTCCAGCAGTCATTTTAGTGTACTTGGGCTAAAGAGTTTCATAGTCATTCATCCTGCTGCTTGTCCTTCCCCTATCTTGGTTCCCACTGCTCTCTTGTTTTAGGGCAAAGCATTGCATTGTATTCCAAAGGGCCTTTCTCATATTTCTGATGGATCCCTCCCTGATAACCAATCAGCCCAGCATATCAATTCTTTTAACTCTAGACTCTTCCATTGTCTTCATCAATTTTCCTAGTAGACCAGAACAAGGGATATACACTTGTTAGAGGGCACATCCTCTTAACAACACAGTTTACTTCTCTATTCCATTTTTGGATTGTTGGATCTAATACTGCTTGCTTCTGAGCTCAACTCAGCTGTCCGGATTTCCAAGATGTGCTGGAAATGTATTAAAACAATAAAATATTCTTAAAGTTCATTCAATTCAATTACTGTTTGAAAAGTAAACCTTTCTTCCTCATTTTCACTATACGCATATACATGCAGAGAAAGATGGCAAATGATAGTTACATTGATGATAGATAGATTGAAAAAGATAGATGATAGATAAGATAGAGAAAAACATGAAAGGATACTATTATTGTATGTCTTTTACCTACATTTAAGTGCTTTGCATATTGTTAGTGCCAAGTTGCTCAAGCTGGTAAAAAATATATATATAAATTAAGTTGCAGTTTTTATTGCAATTCCTGCAGCATACAAGAAGTCTTTTCACATTATCAAGGGCAAACGATATCAGGTGCAGCCCCACGGGAGATGCAATGCAGGTGAGGTGCAGCACAGACACACACAGGGAAAGCTAAAGGGATGCTGAAAGGTATGTGTGTGGTATGGTTGGGGAGATTTATGGGCCTTAACAAGGAAAGATGTCAGGAGCATGAAGAAACCTGTGATACCGTGTTAAATATACTTGAACTAAAGGAGCCCCTGGGTGGTGGTTACAGTTGTTTATCCAGAAAGAATATGGTAGTCTTTGAAAGGCAAGACTGCACCGGGGAAAGAGAGATTTGAATGATCCCAAATAGAATAAAATTAAGAAATATGTTTTTAAAATATCACATTACCAAGATCATATTACCAAGTTCATGGCTTTTAAAATCTGTCTCCCAGACAAAGCCACTAGTCAATTTTGCCAGATTATCTGCTATTTCTAAACAAGGATTGCCTTCCTTCCAGTTTGCAATAACACGTGCCTCGTTTCTGTCTAAAGCCTCGTCAGAGGTATCTTTAGAGTCCACATTTCTATGAACAGTCTCTTCAAAGCATTCTAGGCCTTCTCTATCAAGCTTCTCACAACTCTTCCAGAATCTTCCCCTTATCCATTTAAAAATCCATTCCAACATGTTTGGTATTTGCAAACCACAGCAGCATCCCACTCTCTGGTACCAAAATCTGGTATAAACTGGCAAGTAAATCCAATGAACAATTAAAGTTTTAATCTCAAAAGGTAGTTGCTTATGAAAAGTAAGCGTCCAACAATCTGCACTGTGATAAATGAATGTTGTCAATTATCCTTATGTCAAGTCATAAATTAGGAAGACAAAGGAAAATGCTCAAACAGGATTCATGTCAAATGCAGTGTTTGAAATTAGAGATGAGAAAAGAAAAAGATGATCAGGGGCTGGACTTTCCTCATGCTTTTGTTGTGTGCACAATAAACCTTTATATAAGTTTTCAGAGAAGAACATTTTTAAGAATGCTGGAATTCAAATACATATATAAAGCAAAAATGGTTTAAAGGAGGACATTTAAAATGCATTAAATCATCTTGTGCTTTTCAGTTTCTACCTGATACAAATTCTGAAGTACAACAAACTTGTGACAATTGAGTAAATGGGTAAAATCTATCCATATTACAATTAGGTGAAATTCACACATTGAATTAACTTATACATGATGATAAGTTTACTAAGCCAACATCAATATTGTAAATAAAATATCAGTGTCTCTGTTTACATTGATGGATGTATACTGAAGTGATGAAATTTCACTCACAGTCTCCAGTATTTCATGAGGATTAATAACATACATATATCTCCAACAATTTGGAAATGAGAAAAATCAGATTTCCTCCTGACAATAATTGAACATAGAACATGCACATAATTAGATCATAAATATAAATATTTACACTTGGCTTATGAAGACAGAGTAGTTTAGAGACCAGAGCAAGACTATCATATAAACTAACTGATCAATGTAAAGAAACGTCAGTTAGAACTGGGGATATTGTCCCCTTGGAAAATATAAAACAATTGTTATAGAGGCTGGCCATACAAACATACTTTAGAGAAAATATTATTCTTGAAAATCAGATATAAATACCTCTCTGCTTCAATATCCATATTTTGGGGAAATGTTGAATTATATTTTCAGAATGCAATGTTGCAAATCTTGAAATCATGTAAAAATCATCTTTATGTTTTTCTTTGAGTTCATACTCACCCAACAGATCCATGATTAATTGTGTCTGTGTATTTAACTATGAGGAAAGAATTATAACTATGAAGAAACAATGTATAGCTCAAGTCACTATAAAAATGTTAATGGCAAGTCTATTAAGGTCTATTTAATGGAAGTCTCAACATTAGAAGTCAAGTCTTAAAAATGGAACTACTTCAGAACTCTGGAAAGACCTACTTTTTGGTCCAGATAATGAATGAATTTATTCTGAAATGCAGTGAATTCACTTACAACATTTTGTGAGCCCACAAGGAATGTAGTTAAATGGCATTTACTACTGCTAATTCAACTAAATTACTTTGCCTCCAAATTTTTACAAGTGTCATTAAGAAGTAGTTGGAATTCCCAGGCCATTGTGGACAATGAAATACAGAATTGTTCCAAAGATATTGAACCCAAATGCAATCTCATGACTAAAATACATTAGTCAACTACATTAGCTATAGGTCGTATTTCATCAATTTCTAATAAAACCACGAAAACATCAGATGCAGCATGAAAAACCAGCTTATCATCCAGCTGATTCCACTAATGCCAAATCTTGCATAGAGATATGGATATGATCAATAATGCCTATAGCGACTGGAATTGGGGATATTAAACCTAATGTTACTCTCTAGATTACATAGCTTGACGACACACTTGGGAAATGTGATTTATTTAATATTAATAATTCCCTCAAATGTTTGCTATTTCAAGAACTTATATTACTTTCACGGGTCTTATCAGACTAGTCAGGAAGAAAAATATATTAAGATAAAAGTTATGTTAGAAGTAATAACATTTTCATACATCTGATTTATAAATCTCATAAAAGCATAGAAATAGACCTTAGTTTTTGCTGTAATCATTTATAGATAGCTATGCAATTTTGAATAGAACTTCCATGGTCTCATTCATCCCTAATGTATTTTTTAATCATCAGTTCTGGGTAATAATAATTCATTTTTCTAGATGGCTTCATTAATGTCTGTGGCACCTCTGAAAATCCATTTAGAATTATAGGATTTGGTATTTTCTGGAAGTCACTGGTGCCTTGCAAGGAGATTTGAAACCATAGTTGTGTTTATAGGACCACACCAAATATTAAAAAGGAAAAACAGAAAATAGTGAACTTAACGATTTTTTTGTTCAACAACCATAGATTCAAATTGTTGATTTTATTCATTGCTCTGGACAACTTGCTTGCTGTTTAGGATATCTTACATGTGTATTCTGAGCCGGCACTATTGGGTGGCTTAACGAGTTCCTAAATCAGTAAGAATACTAGTTGTCCATACTTGTAAAGTTTTGCTATAGACCATGCTATAGAACATGGGAAATGTTCTCAAGGTGGCACTTTCTGAGCTTTTCAGAAACCGAGATTTTTAAGAATGGTATTCTTTATCATGCATTTTTATAGGTGACAAGGATACAAAAATTTCTAAGAGAGGCATGGGGCCTTGCTTCAAGAGCTGAGAGTATGTTGGCTTAGCTTGCTATGATTTACAAAAACAGGAGCAAATGCATAGCTTGTTTGGGTAAAAGATACAAACCAAGAATAAACATACTAAGAATAAAATCAGGGCAAAATTCTTGATTATTCTATCCTGCTTTGAAATGGAGCTATAAGCAAAAAGCGTAAACTTAAAAAAGAACTGTGTGAATCCATAAAAAGAGGATATTCCAAGACTGAAAAAACAATTCATGATATTAAAACTAGTTGTTCCCATTTAAAATGCAGTAACAAGGCAAAAAGAAAAAAGCAAAATAATGTCTGTATAAAAGCAAGTCAGTGAAACAAAAAGCATTATCTTTGCAATAAATCAGATGAAAACTGCAAAAGGAAAATATGAATCTTAGAAGACAATTCATGAGTCTCCTCCTCATCTATAATGTAAATTATCTGAGTAAAAATAGGTCATAAGAAAGAGCAGAACTAGCAACAGAAATGAGGGAATATAGGTGTCCTTCTCTGAAGGCCTGGTACTCCAAACCAAGAAATTAATTCACTTAACAATGCCTGACCTTAGTGACTAAAACCCAAACCTACCGAATTTCAGGTTTACTGACAAAGAAAATTCTGTAGGCACTCAGACATAAATCTACAAGGTATATATTTTAAAGAGGCAGAAGAGTTTAAATTTTGTATTCTAAAACATTAAATATAATGAAATAACCTCTAAAGAGTTTCATGTGGAGTAAAGTTTTACCGAATTATTCCCATACCAAGCCAAGTAAGAAAGAAAACAATATATCTAATATTCATAAAAATTCTTATTGTCTATTCACAAACTTATATACTTATATGTAGCCTAACTGCCTAACAGACTATTCAAATAGTAACTCAAAAATAAGGAAATTGTGCTGAGGGAAATATGTCATGATATAAATCAGAAAACAGGTGACCATATCTAAGCAAATATTTTAATACACTTTTTAACAATGTAAATGTCAAAAAAATGACTAAGTGGTGCTGGGAAAATGCTTATCCACTTTCGAAAAAATGAAACTAAACCCCTATCTCATACCATGTGATCAGAGATTTAAACATAAGAGCTAAGACCATAAAATTCCTAGAAGAAGCCTTTCATCTCCTTGGATTTAATGGTGATTTCTTAGATATGACATTAAAAGCACAACCAACAAAAGAAAAATAAATAAAATGAACTTCATCAAAATTAAATGTTTCTGTACATCAAACGACACTATCAAGAAATTGATATTGACCGATATATCTGAAAAGAGTTTATATCTATGATATATAAAGAACTGCCACAACTTAGTAACAAAAAAGACAAATAGCTTAGTTAAAATATGGGCAAAGGACTTGACTAGACAGTTCTCCAAAAAAGATATACAAATAGCCTATAAGCTCATGAAAAGATGCTTAACATCATTGATCATCGAGGAAATGAAATCAAAATTACAAGAAGATATCACTTCACACCCACTATAATGGCTATGATTTAAAAGAAAACAAACAGAAAATAGCAAATATTGTCAAGGAAGTGGATAAATAAGAAGACACACATTGTCAGTGGCAATATATAATGGGATAGCCACTGTGGAAATCAGTCTGGCAATTCCTCAAAAAATGAAAATAGACTTATAGGACACAGCATTACTAACTTCATGGTATTAACCCAAAAGATCTGAAAGCAGGAACTGAGCAGTTTTGTATATACAAGCGTTTATAGCAGCATTATTTACAATAGCCAAAAGGTAGAAGCAAATCAAGTATTCATCAATAAATGAGTAGATAGATAAAATGTAGTATAACCACACAATGGGAATATTATTCAGCCATAAAAAGGAATAAAGTCCTCATGCATGCTACAGCATGCGTGAAACTTGAAGACTTCGTGTTGAGCAAAATCAGCTAGATAAAAAAAGGAAGATATTGCATGTTCTAGTTTGCTAGTGTGATATACCTGAAACAGAATGGTTTTTTAAAAGGGGGAATTTATGAAGTTGCAAGTTTACAGTTCTAAAGCCATGAAAATGTCCCAATTAAGGCAAGGCTATAGAAATGTCCAATCTAAGGCACCCAGGGAAAGATAACTTGATTCCAGAAGACTGATGAAATTCAGGTTTTCTCACCCAACTGAAAAGCACATGGGGAACCTGGTGACATCTACTAGCTTTCTCTCCAGGCTTCTCGCTCCAAGAAGCTCCCCCAGGGATGTTTTCCTTCTTCATCTCCAAAGATCCCTGGTTGTATGGGCTCTCGTGGTTCTCATGGCTCTGTCCTCTCATGGCTCTGTTGCTCTCTGCAAAATGCTTCCTCTTTTTAGGATTCCAGTGAATTAATCAAGACCCACCTAGAATAGGTGGAGTCACATCTCCATCTAATCAAAAAGTTAATACGCACAATTGAGTAACCCACGTCTCCATGGAGATCATCTAATCAGGTCTCCAACCTATAATACTGAATAGGGATTAAAAGAAACTGCTGTCTCCGCAAGATGGATTGGGATTAAATCATGGCTTTTCTAGGGTGTATAATCCTTTCAAATCAGTACATTGCATGATCTCAATTATGTAAAATTCCTAGAAAAACCAAGCTTCATAGAGACAGATTGTGGTTTATAGGTTACCATAGACAGAGGAAGAGAATTATAGTTTTATGGGTGACTTGTTCTTGTTTTAGGTGATGAAAAAGGAGGATTAATATATGTTGGTGATCGTGGCATAATATGGTATTTAACTAATACTACTGAATTGTACTCTTGAATGAAGTTAAAATAGTAAACTTTTTGCTCTATATTGGTTACTGCAATAAAAAATTAAAAAATATTACTAATAAAATAATAATGATGGTTTAATAGCAACAGTAAACTATAGATTTAAAAACTAGATGAGAGACTTTTAAAATGAATTTTATGTAATAAAGAAAGGAACAAGCAAAAGTCATTTAAAACCTAATATTATGCAATTCAATAGACACCAATCTCTCCAATACACTAATAACTAAAAAGAAATAGGTGAATTTATGATTATAAACAACTAGAGGGACAAAACGATGGGATAATATATTCAAATCACATGAGAGAAGAAAGTAAGAGATGCACAATTCATTGTGGTAGAAGTTCGTGTCTAGGAGCGGTTTGAACAAGCTTTGTGAGTCACAGTAACTGTGGCTTCAATGAGGAGGACACGTACATAAAGGGGGTGCTTGAGGACATTCAGACAAAGGGGGTGTCTAAAGCATGATTTCCTCAGGCTGTTGTCTAGGGACTTATACCGGTGTACAAATGTAGAGAATATTTATATATACAAGTCTGCTACTTCGGATGCTATTATATAAGCTTGGACTGTGCAAGGACTTGACAAAAATAGCAATAATAGAAAATTCTCTTAGATAAGCAGTGATTGGCATTCAAGATGGCATAATTACGATTACCAAGAAAGTCAGGGGAAAGGCTCCTCCGACTTGATGCCTCCAGCTTGTACACCTGTAGAAGGTTCTGGACTTAACCCCATTGTACTCTCTCACTGTCCTCTGAATGAATGCTTCTGTGTCTGTAAATCCTAAAGTTAGTCCAGGGATAATCAATTGTTCAGCCACTAGATGTGTGAATGAACCCACTCTTTCAAGGTACAGTCCATTAAGATATCCAACTATCAAAAAAAAAAAAAAGGTATAGCAAGGAAAAAAAAAGGCAGATGCAGAAAAATTTGGAGTACATCAGTTATAATATATAAATGTCCCCATGGTAAAAATTTAGAATTTCTCCTTTTATAAGGCATAGAGTTTCCATTGTAGTCCAAAAGAAATGTAATATTACATTGAAGCATCTAATCCAAAATCAAAGAAGAAAACATAATTCACTGAAAAAAATGATTATATAAAACACGTATATTCTAGTCCCAGGCTTCTAAAAAAGTTTTTACACAGATTTTTTTACCAGACAGGCTCCTGTACACCCAGTGATTTTCACTTGCTTGTTTTCTAAACCAGCATTTCCTGTGACCTCTGCTAATGAGTTTAACTTAAGTCCCGTTCAACCTTAGTAGTCCTCAGTTGCCAGACATACAGATAATCCACTTGTTCCAAAATCTTTCACTTCCACTGTGGGTCCTCAGATGCTTTGGCACTCTATATACTATATCTCCAGGTATTACCCCTCAAAATATATATATATATATTTTTTGCATGGGCAGGTACTGGGAATCGAACCCGGGTCTCTGGCATGGCCAGCGAGAACTTTGCCTGCAGAGTCACTGTGGTCCACCCAAGACATTTGATTTTTACAGCATGCTTTTCCATGGCGATGTCTCAAGAAGTACATGAAAGATGGCATTTCATTATTTCATTCTGAACTCATGAAACCCACCAATTAGTAGCAACCCTTAGAAATCCATCAGTGAGAGCAGGTCAGTGCCCATTTTCAAGGCATTGTTACCCCTTAGGATTGAAGCTCTGTTCAGTGGAGCTTTGTTTATCTTTCTCACATTTCAAGTAAAGCACTACAGCTCAACTGAATTTTTTTTTTTCTCACTGTTCTTGTTTTCTAAAGTGTCTATAGCTGGAGACTGTTCCTCACCTTACCCAGGTCCCAGCTGGATGCTAAAAGATTGAAGACCACAGAGTGTGCTTGGATTGCACAAAACCATCATGCCATTGATTTTCCAGTTGTCTCCACCAACATTCCTCCAAATTAGCTTAAACTGGAAGAAATTGCCAAAACTCAATTAGGATTATCCTAAGAATTTACCAGGTATGGGCAGAGTTGTCTTTTTGTGTAATGGCAATCTCCAAGGTAAGTTCTGCAGTCAGCAGCCTATGACTCTTCATTTCTATCTCCTCATATAATATTTTTCATTGTTCCACTCACCATGAGACACAGTCACAGGTTTCTCTGCAGTGTCTAGAAGCAAAAAAGAAGCCAGAGATAAGGGAAGGCTTCACATATGGTAGAAGAGCAGTGGGGATAAGCATGAACAGATATGGGCTTTAGGTCTTAACCTGTTTTTATCCCTGTGATTTCAGAAAAATTACTCAAAGGTATTGGGCTCAGATTCCTCATCAATGAAATGCAAATTGTCCTTATAGTAGACCCTGTCAATGTCCTCTTGAATTGCCCTACAAGTCATCTCGAGACAGCTCACAGAAAGCCAGTGTCTTCCTGTGTCTCCTAAGCAGTTTAAGGCCACTTCCTGGCTGCAGAACTGCTCAGCCTTTGGGCATGGCAGGTTGAAAGTACCCAGGAGTCAATGCATGGAGTACAAATTTCAAAAGCATGAAGACGACAGCTGATGAATGGATACTTAAGCTTTTTCATATCTAATGGTGATGATACACACAGTCTCTCAGGGTCCCCCAGGGAAATAAAGCCCCAGTTGCCCATGGAGGCAACTAACTCATTCCTACATGATTAATTGCCTGTTGAATCTTCCTTGTGTCCCTTCCCCATTTCTTCTCACTGCCTGAGATCCTCACCTCAAATACACTACTGCACTTAAATACTTGTCTCGAGGTCTGCACAGGGGAGGAGAGGAGATCCAAACTAACATGATACCAGAAAGTAGAACTACACTACTGATCAGGAGGGTTAAATAAAATTAGCATATGTATAATGTGTAGCACAGAGGTTGAAATACAATGCAATTTTAATATACATGACTTCCCTCCATTCACAGTGTTACATTATAGGTTGGACAATCTAGTTTTTTCTGCCAGAGTTAAAAACCAATGAGAAGAACAAATAAACCCAGAAGATCAAGATAAAAAGTGAGTTCTGGGTGGGCCACAGTGGCTCAGCGCCTGACATGCAGGAGACCTAGGTTCGAGTCCTGGTGCCTGCCCATGCAAAAAAAGAGAATGATAAAAGTGAGTTCTATTATTGTAGAAGTGCTGTAGACATCGTCCACCTTGGCAGTGACAGTTGGTTTTCAAAACTAGGCACTTTAAAACGTAAAATGAGCCCAGCGTACCTACGTTGTCATAAGCAGCGCTGGAAAATGGAAGGTTCCGTGTACTAGGGCATAAGTGTTGTGAACATACATTCAAACTAAAATAGGAGAAAAAGATGGGCAAAAGTATGTCCTCCAAAGTCTTCTTAAACAAATACTTCATGATTTATGGGTGGGGAGAGAAAAATAATAAGGAATAAGAAGAAGAAATGAATTTTTCAAAATATAATTCTAAAACATGTAACATTATCTGAAATCGAGGAGTATAAATACTCTGTCCAAGTCTGGATATTCACTACAATTCTGCTTCCCATCCCACTTTATGCTCTGCCATATTTTGTAACATCAGTAATTCAGTAAGGAGATTAAATGATACTCTTAATGTAGCCCAGTAAAAATGCTGACAATGCAAAGACACACCATATTTCAATGCAAACCCTTTCTCTTATCAAATTCCTAGGGGAAAAAAAAATTCCTAAGGAAAAACTAAAGGCTGAAAATTAAATGTCTGTTAAGTTCAGCAGAAATCCAAAGATGAAAAATTACAAAATAATTAAGTCCACTATCAAATTAACTGTCTGTATGGATTAAAGGTCCATAGCTATTAAATCCTCCTCAATTCCCTAATCTATCCATTCTCAGCAAACAAATTACACTCCTATCAAACTCTTGGGTAGAGATAGGGGTCCCTTTCCCAACTTTGGCCTAGGCTGCTTCTCACAAGGGTGGGTGAATAGTTCCTCTGAAATGTATTGGTTAGTAAATTTCAGATTGAAGGAATCATTCTGTATGCTACTGGTTTGGTGGCTACATTAATCTATAGTTTTGTCAAACCCATAAAATTGCATACCACAAGAATGAACTTTACTGAATTCAAATTTAAAAGAAAAACAGTCAGAAGGCTGGGGCATCCCAGAATGGAATCCAGACTGTGAAAAAATGATTGTAAATGCTTTACAAATATATGACATAACCTCACTGAAGGCAATAGGTAAAAAAAAGGAGCTGACCTATGTAACTTTGAAAAACAGGGTTTCCACTGTACACTCTGAGACCAAAGATGAAAAAAACTGTGCAAAAACCCCTTACTTTTGTTGGTAAATTTGTTTCTCTCGGAGATATTGGTTAGCAATTATGAATGTACTTTATTTGTATACTAGGGTTGGACAAATAAGTAAATAAATTGCAGATAATAGAGGCAGACTTTTGATCACCAGAGAAAGAAGCTGTAAGTTATCAAAAGGAAAGTTAGAATAAACCTGGGGTGCTGCTTTAAAGTAGGATGTATCAGAATAGAGTCCTGTTTTTCTGTTCAATTTTTAATAGAGAGAGAGTGGAAGTGAGGGAAAGAGAGAGAGAAACAGACAGATATAGATATACATAGATGACTCGATAGACAAAAAATTAGATAGATGGATAGATAGATGCATAGATAGAGATAGAACAGATACACACATACATACTTAGACCTATATTTATGCTTGCATACACGGTATATATATACAGACACACACACACACACACACACACACACATATATTCCTAGCTCTATCCACAGACACCGTCTAGAAGCAGTGACATCCCAGTAGGAACAAGCATGTACAGTGCCCATATTTGTTTTCTAAATATGATTATCCAATAAAAGGAATAAAGGTTCTCTAGAAAAATGTTGATTTTACGTCTAGGTCTGGGAAAATACAAGATAAGGTGATCATCTTTTCTGCCAGACAATAATTAAGTGTATTAAACTAAAAGAAAAGGAGACATGTCAAAAGGTCACAGCAGCCAACTGGAAGGAGCTCCCAATGGCCAAAGTTGGAACAATTTGAGCAACAAAATAAATAATGATAGTATTGTATCAAATAAATTCAATTTTATCAAACTTATTTGATAAAATAAGTATCATTAAGTCCATATTACTACAAATAAATGAATGAATAAATGAAGCTAGGCAAGAGATGGGACAAATATTCCTACAGAATAATTCCAAATAATACATGTAAAGGAAAGAGGGAAACAGAAAGTCACCACTTTGATGTCATAATGATAATTGCTGCAGTCTAGATCCATGGATGAATGCCAGAATTAGTGAGCACAACTTTAAAGAAAAGCAGAATATTTTCATAGCTTGAAATTATTTTCAAAAGAAAAACTATCTAAAAAAAAAAAAACACCTATTAGTTGCTGTAGTGGTTTTAACATGTTACCACAAATTCCTTAATGGTAGGGCATAGTGACTTGCTCCTAATGAACATTATGTGGAAATGTTTATGTGGAAAAGAAAACATATGGACATATTAAAAGTCCATAGCTATTAAACCCTCCTCAATTCCCTAATCTATCCATTCTCAGCAAACAAACTACACTCCTATTAAACTTGGGTAGAGATAGGGATCCTTTTCCAACTTTGGCCTAGGCTGCTTCTCACAAGGGTGGGTGAATAGTTCCTCTGAAATGTATTGGTTAGTAAATTTCAGATTGAAGGAAACATTCTGTACGCTACTGGTTTGGTGGATACATTAATCTGTACTTTTGTCAAACCCATAAAATTGCATACCACAAGAATTTTAACCGATGAAGGTTAAAATGTATGGTGAACTTTCCTGTACCTTCTGATATGATGCAATGGACTTCAATCTCATTTTATTCTTTCTTCTCTCCAAAAGATTACATAATCTCAGTCTAATCATGAAAAACATCAGGCAAATTCACATTGAGGAATGTTCTACAAAATATCAGAGCAGAACTCTTCAAAAGTAGATATAAGAATATGTTATACCTTTAAAAAGCAAAGCCACTTGGCTTTATATTCACTGCAGAACACTGAATAGAAATATCAAAATGAGGATAGACCTAGGGGCCCTCAGAGACTAGAGGACCCCAAGAAGACATGAAAACTAAAAATGCATGTCTGATCTTCTGAACAGAAAAATGGACAAAACTGATGAAATATAAAGAAAGAATATAGATTAGTTAAATTTAGTAAAAAAAAAATTGTCAGAAAAGGGAAAAATTTTAACATTTCTGCTTTCAGAATCATGTATAAAGTTAGTTTGCCATGTTAGTCCTCGTGTGACCAAGACTTGAATTCAATTTAGAAATAAGAATAAAACCTACTAAAAAAGAAAAAGGTTATATCCAAAAATATTTTGGTTTGACACTGCATCTCTTAATGAGCATCACATGTCAGAATCTAGAGTTAAAAATTATCACAGTGTTGGCTCCACACTAATGAAATTTAGAAATCATGTCAATACTAATTTCCAAAAGCAGGCATCTCAGGAGAGATTCAGTTCCCTGAACACAGTCCTCATACTGTCATAGACCATTGTCATAGCTCAATAAAACCTAAAGAAATCCAGGATGAGCCTCTCTTCTTTTTCCTCCCCTAGTCTTGAATACAAGCCAGTCCAGTGATATTTACCTAGGGCCAGCGAGAATAACTGCAAAGGCTCAGCCTATGAGTGAACGTGATGGCATAAAATAGAGTTCTATCCTTCAGTGTCTAAAAAGCTCTTACCTGCTTCAGCCTTGTCTCCAGTATGAAGCCAGGCTGTACCCATGTGGTTCAAAGACAAACAAGCAGCAACAGTCTGAGCTCTAAGGCTACTTCCATTTGTTTAAGAGGCCCACTCTGCCCCACATCCCTGCCCAAATAATACCCACTTATATATGGACAAAGCCACCAAAAAACTGCAGCAATCCACCAACACTTAAGCCTCACTTGACGTTAAGTTTCAAAGTGCAGGTGGAACTGAAGCGGTTAAAACCAATAATGAAATGATAAAAACAACTCTGTGGCACAAAAAAGGCTACTACAAACCATAAA
Organism: Myrmecophaga tridactyla; assembly: GCA_004026745.1. Classification (NCBI taxonomy): domain Eukaryota; kingdom Metazoa; phylum Chordata; class Mammalia; order Pilosa; family Myrmecophagidae; genus Myrmecophaga; species Myrmecophaga tridactyla. Next base: position 6,860 of record PVIY010025644.1, on the reverse strand, counting down.
GATGAAAGTCCTTGTGGCCTTGTCCCTTCAAAAGCCTTAATCAGCATCTGTTATTTCCTTTAACTAATTCTGCTCAGTCTTTGTATTAGCCTGAGTCCAATCAGGACCTAAAAACCACACACATGGGTCAAACCAGGGGATTTTAATATAAAGAATTATTAGACTCAATTAAAAAAGTGTTTATAGGATATAGATAAACTCTATATGGCACCCTAAAGCTAAGGGAGAGTACCTGAGGTAGGAAAAACTGGGAATATGGGCCATTTCCCAAGGCTGGGGTTCAGACCACTGGAGAACAGGGAAGCTTGCAGATTTGCCCAGGTTGGAACTGGTCTGAGTGTCACTGGGAAAGCAATAAGCAACCTTGCAGAATGCTGGGGTCCCTGTACTCAGGTGATTAGCAATGGTGATGAGGGAGTAGGAACCGAGGGTACAGGGAGCAGTGCAGGAACCTACAGTGAAAAAAGTGGCTTAGTCCCGGCAGGATCTCTGGTTTTCATGCAAGAGTGGTTCAGGAAGATTATCACCAGGCTAGTCAGAGGCCTCTAGGTTGGAGATATCTGGTGGATAGAGACCTCATGTCCATCAGATATTCTCATTCCCCCACCCAGTATCTTACCTTGCAGCAGCTGGGAAGAGTAGGGGAACAGATTCCTCCTGCAATGTCCCTCTAGAATCCTCTAATAAGAAAGCTTAACATTGTGCTCACCTAAAGAAGAAATGCTTAAAATAATTCTTTATGGCAGAGCATCTAATGGAGGGTTAATGTGGAACTGTGAAGTCACATACTGATAATCAGCACATTATTCTTCTAAAGGTTCCCATTCCAGGGCCCTAGCCCTGGATTTAAATTACACCCTTAAAAACAAAACTGCATTTCTATCCACAAAAGCAGAAGAAACTGAGGGGAAAAACAAAATTCATCCAGGCATGAAAAGGAATGAATGTAGGGATGAAGAAAGGGCAAAGTGTCAATCTAATGTACGTCCCTCCACACAGAAATACAGAGCCACTGGAAATGAGGCTCCAATTCAAAACAATGGAGCTTGCAGTGTGGTGTCAAAGCCTCTCTTTCAGTAGAAGGATTTGCAACGTCCCTCTTGCAAATAAATGTTCCTAAGAGATTTTGGTATCTAGTGGTTGATGCTATCATCTGTTTCAAAATTAAAATGGAAGCATTAGTTGGGATTCCTTTCATCTTCCCACAACAATTAATGGTTCTTTCTGTCCAGTAAAATATCCCTTCTTTCAGAGGTAGTCCTTCCAGCTCTGCTCTTGAGCCCATCCCTTATGTATGGCACCTTCAGCTTGCAAGGCATTATTGTTAGAAAAGCTCAGATTATCCCAGATAACTAGAATTTATTTTCAGTACAAACATTATGACCAGCTTTGAAATTATGAAATGTGATTTTCACTTCTTTAATTTCTTCATTTAATTGGTACAGCTCCCTCATCTGTGATATACTAGTAGAAAGCACAATACTATAATTTTGACTTATACCTATGAACTCCCCAGAAAATCCCAAGAATTCGTTCAATCTTATGGCAGTTCATGGTCAGCAAAACACCAAACAGATGTAAAACTGGATTTTGGTTATTCAGAAACTATTGTTGATTCTGGTCACTTTTTAAAGATTAAGCCTTCATAATTTAATTGAGAGGGTAGGTTTATCAGCCCTGGGATATCCTTTCTGATGCTGGTGCCTGCCCAAGGAACAGTGATCTCCAGCACTGGATCCCACACCCTCCACCCTTCCCCCACCTCTCCACCATAGTTGTTCTTTTTGATTTAGTTCTATACTCATACACTAAACCCAGACACCATCTTTCTATCATTGATGGGTAGAAAGGGACTTCAGGATCAGTTACATGCTACACCAAACCCAGGTCCACCACATGTTGAGTGTCCCTGCCAACCCTGCTCACTATTGAACTCCCATTTGAAGTTCTAAACCCACAAGGCCCAGTAGTCTGTTCCCCAAATTCTGCTTTTCAAGACCTTTCAAGGTTAACGGCACTTTGGTAATCCTACCGTATAAATGGTCTGATTAGGATAATGGAAACAACTCTGTCTTATTTTTTGTTCAAAAAAGGCAGCTATTTTTTTTTTTATTTTATAAACAAAGGACATCTTCTTGAAATTCTCTTTTTGCCTGGACTGGCAGAATTTATACCAAAATAAACACAGCACAACAGAATACATTAACAGTGACAATAATGAGCAAGAGACCATCAACACTGGTAAGAGAGAAGAGTACCAGCCCATCTTCCTGAGAATTGGAACCCTGTTCTCTGTACAATAACCCTCCAGTGGCTCTGCTAAAGAAGGGAAGCCACAGCTTGCTTTTTTGTGGTTGGTTTCTTTCTTTGATATAATCTCCACTATCCTCATGACTCTACTCCATTTTCTCTCTCAATGCTTCCAGCTCTATTGTTTTGAATGCTCCTACTCCTTATTGAATTTCTCCTCATTCTTGTTTTTTTTTTTTTACTGATATCTGTGCTCTCTTAGCTTTGTCATCACTACTGTCTGTATCTGTCCAAGATTCATATTCAAATTGTATTTAAATTTATTGGATCCAGAGATCAAATACCCCTACTGAGCAGAATCCTCACTTCAATCTCATGACTTATTTCCCATGACACCAGCCAGCCTACCTGTGCTGGAATAGGCTCAAGTGCTATTCCATGGTCCATTCAGGTCTTGACATATCTGTAGGGTTGCGTGGTGGGCTTATAATTCAAAAGCATCAGTGGGCATGTAGAAACCCAGAACTTCTTGTTCACCCCATTTCATTCTCTCTTCCCATTGTTCCGTCTTAATTTATACTCTTATCTGTATGCAGTTTTGCTATTTGGTTTAAAAATTTTCATCTCAGCTATAGAGAGTAAGAAATCAAGTGCGATGGATAAAGCACATTCAGCATGTGATCTATATAGCTGGTAAGGGAGCAACTAGTGGGCAAGAGATATTAGATGTAGGTTAATTAAGTAGTAGTGCAATGTTTGCTGAGAATTAGTAAGAACAGAGGATGGGGAGAGCAATTAGTTAGAAAATATTCCCAGGGCAATTATTATTCATAACAATCGCAGCACCCATAAAGCAGCCACCCATTGGTGATAGTCACATTTGCCCCCACAATTTTCTACTGGAGACGTGCATATAAAAGTGGTAGGTGTTCAGAAGGTCTTTGGTGAGTTACAGCTGTGACCAGCTGTTCTTGTCCATGTATCTCTTCCATAGAACAAATCTACAAAGGCTCTAGTCACCTCTAACCAACTGAGCCTCTCACCTCCAGTTTTTATAGCCACTACACTGTTAGAGGGGAAGGCTCATGCAGCAGAGAGAAAAGCATGACGTACACAAAAATGATTACATATATGTATGTATATAAGCACACACAAACTCAGAATTTTGTAAGTTTATGCTAGGAATCCTTATAAATAATTGAACAATAATTTCACCAGAATTTAACCAGCTGTTTAGCTTTCTCTAAATGTAACACAGGATCCATATAATATGACACTCTATCCTACCTGCATCCTATCTTATTTGTGCTAACCTCCTTCATCTTTGTCCCTCTGCTTCCTGTTTCATGTTTTACTCTGATACAACAAACCATATATATTGAGCTCTTTGATTTGGTCTCCAGGTCCTTCTTCTGTGTGTCTTCTGGAGATGGTTTGCCTGGTCATCTACTAGGAAGCCTTCAGGACACTTTTCCTCTTTGGCTAAAACGTTTTTCCTCCTTTCATGTTAACACCCACACATTTTCCCCAGAAAGAGTCTCACCCTCTTCCATTTGAGACAGTTAGCAATGCTTTTCAGGTCTTACAGATCTTGCACAATGATTCATTATGTAAGCCATATACCAGTCATTTCACACACAGACATGCACACATACACACACATGCACACCCACCAGTTAAACATTTTGTCAGTATAAGTCAGGAAAGTTTAAGCAACTGATAAACAATTGGAAGTAGAGCTTAATTACCTTTTTTAGTGTTCCTTAAAAGTTAATGAGATTTATTAAAAAAAGAAAAGCCAATGAGATTTTAGAAATGCAAAGTTACTCAAGGATAGATGTCTTTAAATGACTTCAATGAAGTCCTTCTTGCAAATAAAAATGCTTTAAAAATAGTTTTAATGCTTCAGTAATTGTAAACCGTGCATTCTGACATCTTCTTTTCTTCTGTTCAGTCATTTCTGTGATACTGCAAAGTTCCCAGGGGTATTTCTACAAGACATAAGTTCTCCTCATTTTCAATTTCCAGTGTTTATTTGTTGCATATAGCCAATTTAAGGAAAACTACAAAGAGCCACTGAGATTCTGGAAAAAACCGCTTACAAGGACTTACAAGGACTGTAGATTAGAAACATAACAGTAATTTTAAATTATCTTAGGCAATAGTTACTAATACTTACTTTACTACATTCCTCTGATAGATAACTTTATAAAGCATATTCATAAAAATAAAAAACACACTTTAGCTAATTTCTATGAAGAACATAGAAAAATATACCATACACACCCGTAAAAGAAGAATGACAATGAGTTAAGGAACTAAACAGATAAATATTAAATTAGGAGATGACCTGTGCTCACGACAATCTTATAATTTCAATTATACTGAAGGACTCCTGCAATCATTGATATTACTAGAGGACTACATTTGTGGTTTCTTCTTTGAAGAAAGATAAGTAGAAAAGTCCTGATTCTCTATCTAAAATACTGTATTTCAGGATAAACAGGGAAGACACAATGTGTCAGATTAATTTGTTCAAGTTGCAACTCTCAGAGAAAGACAGAAATAGTCTATACACATGAAACCTGCAGAGAGCCTGCAATTCCTACAAAAACATATCTTTGTCATATTTTTATTTTCCTGAGAGAAGAATAAAGGCATGCTCATCGTAAAAACTAGTAAAAATGGGCACTACCAAAAGAAAGAAGGAAGTAAGACTCTCCACAGATTAAATCTCCAAAGAAAACCACTCTTAAATGGCTGGTAAATATACTGTCAGGTAAATACAACTTGTATTCATCCACCAAACGTCAACTGCTGTCCTACTATGAACATGCCAGATCCTAGGGGATGCTAGGGGATGACGATGAAGTGATGAGTGGTCACAGATGTGAGACGTTTCCTTCAGGGAGTTTATAATCTAGTGGATTTGACAGGCACATAGCAAATAATCACAGATTATATAAAGTGACAAGTGTGGTAAAAGCTGTGGTAGCGAGATCACTGATCAATGAAAATATATAATGCAGAGATTTGCAGTGCTCGGAGGAGTAAGGTATTCATTCATTATTTATTTATTCACTTTTTGAGGATGGAAACTTGACCAAGATCTGAAGGGTGAATAGATATTACTCAAGCAAAATCAATAAGGAAAATAGACTCTGGACTTCGAATTGCGGACCGCTAGGGAAATGGTGTATCAAAGGACAGCATTGGAGTTGTTGACATGCAGAAAGAATGAAAGAAGAGTTGTGTTTTAAGACGAGTCTGGAGAGTTGGACAGGAGCCACAGCATATAGGAGTTGTAGATTGTGATAAGTATTATCTTCATTATCCTAAAAAGAAGTCATTGGAGTACTGTAAGTAGGGGGGTGACAGAACCAGAAATTTTACATTTTGAGCACTGACTGGTAAAACCGGTGAAATACATGATGATGAGTTTCATTATTATGTATAACTTGTTTACAAATCAGGATCATAGCAAAATCTTCTGTACTGAATATTGCTTTTGTGCTTAATAAAATATTGTTGATATCTTTCTTTATGGGTACATGTTGCTCTACACTCATCCCAGTATCACAATATTCATGGTATCAATGTACCATGCATTTAACAAATCCATGGTTTTACCTCTTTTTTCAGTATTTCAAGCAATATAACTATTAGTATCTTTAACTTATGTCCTTGAAATGTATGCAGATATTTACTTCCAAGAAGTAAGTTTGTAGAAATGCTTAAATGATAAGCCCACTTTATCGATCTATGGAGAGTGTAAAACTGTCCTCTAAAACATTATGCCAATTTAGTGTTCCCCATCAGTAAAAATGTCTTGGGTTCTCACCACCTTTACCAATGATGCGTGCTAGTTTCGTAGTTCGGCTGGGTGTCAGTTCCCTTCGGCATCACTGCATTTTGTCCACCCTTCCTCAGAAACACATGCTGCACTCTGCTGAAACTGAGAACTGTCTCTCCACCGCAATCTTAAAGGTCAGCATTTCAGGCCCCCGGTCCAACTTCCTTGCTTAATGGATAGATTATTTATTTATTTCTGTTATTATATTTACATCCATTTTACAGATAAAGTAACTGATTCACAAAGCAATTACAAAACTTGCCCAAAGTTATACAACTAGTAAATTCGCAGCAGGCTTTTAACCATTATGCTTTATTACTTGTAAAAAGCTGTTTGATGAAATTTAAAATCTTTTCATAAATCTAAATATCTCTTAGTAAACTGAAAGTAAACCCTGGCTCACTAACTCAATAAATATTGTGTGAGTCATAAAAATAATCAAAATCTCATTTTCTGAGAAAATCCACAATTTTCTGATTGAAATGAAGCTCCAGAGCTTTGATGGGACTTTATAATGTTCTGATGGATTCTCTAGGCAGTGAAATGAGATTTTTTTTAAGATTACTCTTGGAGGAAAGGAAATAAAATAAACCTTAATTAATTTAATTAAGAATAGTTAAGCTAAGACCCAGTGCCAGTTCTGGGCTAGACAGTGGATTCAGAGATGAGAAACAGATATGTGATTTCTCCCCTATTCAGCTTAGAGTCTATTCACAAAGTTTAATGGTTAATAGGCACTACCATTAAAGTTTGCTTT
>PVIY010025643.1:0-36426 GCA_004026745.1 Myrmecophaga tridactyla | reverse complement strand
AGAAGCCTGGTCCCTGGCCCTTGTGAACACCAAACTAATGAAAGATGAGACCTTACAACAACCCTGAGGATTTGACAGTATGAAACAGAAGCCCAGAGAGGGTAAGAGATTTGCCTCAAGTCACACAGCTTCACGTGCGGAATGAAGACCAGAGCTCAGATCTTCATGACTGGTCCACAACCTCTTGGCCCACGTGGGAAGCAAGCTCTAGACTGACTCAGGCAAAATGGCACAGTGCCTACAAACGCTGAGCTCTGGAATCATAACTTGATACTGGTTATGTCAATCAAGTCCATTTCCTGACTTGGAGGGCAGGAATGTCATGCGAATCAGTGAGGCAGTTGGCAGCTGTCTTCATGGACAAGGTGGAAAAGTGCAGACTAGGTGTTGTGTCAGGTGGGAAAGATTCCTAGAATCTGCTCTTCACCCCACCGCCTCTACCTGGCTAACTCCCCTTTCACAGAGTGTGCCCGAGAATGGCAATTAAAGATGACTCCAGTTCAACCTAGAAGAAGGTCTTGGGGTTTCTCTGCTCTTGGCTTTGTCCTCATTATCAGTCATTCGTTCCATACATATTCATCAAGCACCTGCTATGTCCCAGGCTTGCACCAAGCAGTAGGGATATGTGGAGAGTAAAACAGATGTGGTCGCTGCTCTGACGGAGCTTACAGCACGGTGGGGGAGACAGATGGCTCAGTATGCGATAGTCACAGAGGGTGACAAGTGCTGTCACTGGGAACAAGGCTCTCATGGGAATCCAGGGCCAGGGAAGGCTGGGGAGTGGCGTCCATACTGACAGGCAAAACAAAAAGTGAGTTAGCCAGCAAAGGGAAAGGGGTGGAGCAGGCTAGAGCCAAAGGGAATGCATGTGCAAAAGTCCAGATTTCAAAGAGAATGAGGAATCCTGCAAATACCCCAGTGCGGTTAGAACATGGACTGGCAGGGTGGGGGAGGGAGAGTTCTGAGTCACTGGGGCTGGGGGGAGAGAACAGGGACCAGATCAAGAAGTGCCTGGGACCCAGGCCAAAGAATTCGAGCTTTATCCTGAATTTAGTGACAATTCACCGAAGGATTCTGAACAGAGTTGCCATGGTCAGGTTTGTCCTCAAAATAGACAGCTCTGGCTGCTGTTGGAGAATGGGCTGAAAAAAGCAAAGCCTGGAGTCAGGGAGTCCAGGGAGGGGCCCTGGTAGCCATCCAGGTGACAGGAGGTTTGGTCGTGGTAGTGAGGATAGAAAGAAATGAACAAACTCAAGCGATATCAGAAAAGTACAATAAGCAGAACTTGGTGACTGAGGAGGGGCCTGCTGGGTTGGGGACGGTCCTGGAGAGTAGCAGAGCCCACCTGGCAAGAGCATGGCAGTGGCCTTTTCGCCACAGTCAAGGTGCATGGGTCCAGGAAGACATATCCAAAACAGGCCTTTGGAGGCCCTGGGTGTGCAGAGAGAGGAAGCAGAAAAGGGTCAGAAAACCAAGGAAGGTGAGCCCAGGAGAGACGGTCCAATGGGGGTGCAGCATTGTTTGTTCTCAGCCCTCTAAACAGGATCCTGCCACCTGTTTGTGTGAGGTTAGGTCCATTTAAAGGGGCCAGTGCAGAAGGGACAGCCAGGGGCCAGATTATAGAAGAGGTTGGCAGCACAAGTGATGGCCCACGGTGACAAGGCCAGAACGTGAAACCTGCACTTGGGCTGGAGAGCCAGGCACGTATGTCTTGGGCTAGCAGCCTCTCCAGAGGGGCGGTCAGGGTGCCTCCATCGGACTATAAGTTCTGGGTGAGCTGTCAGCGGCTTGTGGCTGCCAAGAAAGCAATTGCCTTTTCTGACTACATTAATAGGAGTTTAGTGTCCAGATCGATGGAGCTGAGAGTCCCACTGCACTCTGCACTTGTCAAGCTGCATCTGGGGCCCAGGAACTGGAAGGCACTGCGTGGCTCGGCCACTCCCAGGAGCTCCATTGAAACCCTGATCCAAACAACCTGTGCTCCCTGCTTTGGGTGACAATGGCCCCAGGTCCCTTGGCTGCAGGGCCTGCTTCTCCTGCAGGCACCCCACCTCCGGTTGGAATTGGCCGGGAGGCTCTGGTCGGCAGGCGTACAGGGCCGACATTTCCCGGATTTCCCCTCATTTTAAGATAAGTTGGCACACCAACTTTATAGGTGACAACTAGGGATGTTCAAATATTTGTTCAACTGTTTTTTAAAATGTAGCTATGGGCTGCATCAAGTCTCTGACCTCCAATCTAGCTAGCCAAGACCTCTGTTTTTACGGATAAGGACAGCTTGGCTCAGAGCACACAGCTCAGCACCGACTGAACTTGTTGCAAGTGAGGCCCTGCTCTGTCCTCTTCCTCAGCCACATCCGGTGCCCAGCCCTCAGTCACCAGCTTGATCCCCCTCCCCAAGCCCCTGTCTTTGTTCCGTGCTTGTGTCTAGGATCTCAGCACCTCTGGACCATGGAGAAGCCTTGTCTTCCGAGGGTCCCCAGTTCTGCTGTGACCTCCAGCCCCTCCAACAAGGACCCCTCCCTGCCACCAGACCCGTCTCCACTTTCTTCCTGCAGCTGGAGGTTCTCAGTGTGGATGGAGACCTAAGGCGTCCACCGGCCCCCATGCCTGCACCTCCCTGGCTTCTTAACATTGGTTTCCTATTGTTGCTGTAACAAATTACCACAGATTTAGTGGCTCAAAACAACACAAATGTGTTATCTTACAGCCTTGAGGGTTAAGAAGACTGAAATAGATTGTAGAGGCTAAAAACAAGGTGTTGGCAGAGCCGTGTTCCTTCTGGAGACTCTAGGGCTCCAGAATATGTTCCCTTGCCTTTTCCAGCTCCTAAATGCCACTTACATTCCTTGGCTCGTGGCCTCCCCTCCATCTTCACAGCACACCACTCAATCCTCTGCTTCTCCCATTCCATCTCCTCTGTGATTCTCACCCTTCTGCCTCCCTCTTATAAGGAACCTCATGATTACACTGGGCCCAGCTAGATAATCCAGAACAACTCCCCTTCTCAAGGTCCTACACTCAATGACCTCTGCCAAGTCCCTTTTGCTATTTAAGGTAACGTATTCACAGGATCCAGGGACAAGGTCATGGACATGTTGGGGGGGGGGCATTATTCTGTCTACATGCTTCAACATGGGTCCACGGGGGATGGAGTTACTCTCTGGATGCTGGTGAGCTGTGGGTTCCAGCAGGCTGACAGACAGAGAGATGGAAAGACATGTGGACAGATTCCAGACTGGAGCAGAAAGGGAAAGACAGCATGCAGGTTTTGGGGGTAAGGGCACTGGCCGTGGAAGGGGGAGCAAACCCTGGCACCCCTTCTGCTAACACTCCTACGTGTACTGCTGCCTAAGTCACCCCTTACCCTGAGTCCACTCGCCAAGGTGTCACGTCAGCATCTTTCCTCATCCCCAAGTCACTTACCAAATTGGATTAGCTGTGGACAGAGACCATTAAATAAAACACTTCCCAGCAGCTTTGATTTCCTGGAAGAAGACGAGAGGTGTTTTCCTTTCTGGGAAGGAAACACTCTTCCTGCACTAATGTGCAAAGACCTCCTTCTGCAGACTGTTGGTGCAACCTGTCTCCATCAGGCCAGGTAGCTGAGAGCCATCCATCCCAGGAAAGGGCAAGGGTTTGCCCACAGGCCACACTGCTTGTCAAGTGGAAAAAAAAAAAAAAAAAAAGACACAAAGATCCCAGATTCCCAACTCCAGAGAATTATGAGTTTGGAGGTGCTTGGAGGTCGACCATCAGGAAGCTCGACAAGTGACCTCAGCAAATAACACACCCTCAGGCACTGCCCACCCCATCCCATGATCATCTAGAAGGTCAAGGTGGGACAATATCGGACAGACAGGGAACAGAACTGCAGCCTGGATAAACAAACCGAACTCACTGAGGAAGACAGCATGCACAGGGTTAAATTGGGGATTTAAATTCTGGGCCCAGTGTGATCACAAGTGTCCTTATAAGATGGGAGGCAGGTAGGTGAGGGTCAGGGAGGAGAAGGAATGATGGAAGCAGAGGTTTGAGTGGTGTGCTGTGAAGATGGAAGGAGACCACAAGCCAAGGAATGCAGGCAGCCATAGGACAAGGAAATGGAGTCTCCTCTAGAGCATCGGAAGGAATATGGCTCTGATAACACATTGTTTTTAGCCTGTAAGATCCATTTTGGACTTCTGACCTCCAGATCTGTAATATAACACATTTGTGTTGTTTTAAGCCACACAGTTGATGGTAGTTTGTTACAGCAGCTGTAGGAAACTAGTATGAGGCATACAGGAGACCCAACAAGACTTGAGTCCCAGCTCCAGCACACACTAGTTCTGGGATGTCAGGTAAGTCACTCAGCCTTGTGCCTCAGTTTACTCATCTATAAAATGGAAACAAAACTTACCTCTTACAGTTGTTAGAGAAATAAAAGTGACATTAGGTACAAAGTGACTAGCACAGTGCTTAAATGATAATGATTATTATTTGTAACATTAGTGCATGAGGGTAGGACCAGACCAGCAACTTGGAACTGCCTCAACCCCTCCTGCCTTGGTCCACAGGGGTCCTAGGACCTGGTCTGGGACTGCACCTGAGGCAAGGCATCCAGCATGGCATTCCCATGGCACTGTCTCTAGGACCAAGAGACACTGTCTTGGATGCCACCAGAGCCAATCTCTCTAGGTGAAGCTGTTGGGAGAGCCTTCCAAACTAGAACACACCAGCTCAGCCCCAGGCCTCCAAGTCAGGGTTGAGCAGACAGAGGCCCCTGGCTGGGAGGGGCAGAGAGGTGAGGGTGGCCTGGGGCAAGCAGCCATCTCCCCTCCAGGGTCGCTGCTTCCTCTTCTGCAAAGAGTAGGGATTGGACCTGGTGATCCCGTCGGTTGCAAAGAACAGACTCTGGTCTCTGCTTAGCTTCAGCAGAGAAGGGATTTATTAGCAGGCAGGCATAACTGACCTTGTTTGAACCATTACAGGTAAATGAGCACATTGTGCCTCCCAATCAGGAAATGAAACCAAAAAGAAGAGAATCACCCCAACTAGTTCTAACTCCCGAAATCTGTTGATAAACTTCAGCCTTTCTCGTAATTTGCTAACTTTATAACAAAACAAGCTTTATTCCTTAACGTGTGCAATGCCGATCTTTGCAGATTTGTCATGTCCTTTATGGACACGAAGCTATGTGAGAAAACCTGCTGCTGTCCACCATGAGTGGACGAGCTACAGACTCAGCTAACTCAGTAAGCTTGCACTGTGCCAGCCTTTCCTTTCCCCCTTTAAATTCCTGCTGCATTTTGTCTGATAGGCAGAGTCCCTATGAAGTCTGACGCCCTTGCACTTCTTTACGAGTTAACTTTTCGTTTTGTTTGCTAGGGGCTTTGGGCTTTGAGGCTTCCTTTCACATTAAGTAGCCCATGGAGTCCACGAGTAAGGAGAGAAACAGATTCAAGCTTCCATAAGGAACATCTAAACCTACTTCACAAAAACTCGGTTGATGCTGCCACACCCTAAAGGTCAGATCACACTGACCGGGAGCTCCGGGCCCAGGGCAGGAAACACACCCCCTGGGGATGGGGTGCAAGACAGAAGGTGAAAGCCAAGTAGAGAGGGGATTATGCCAAGACCCAGGATGGCCTTTGCAGCCTCATGGGTGAGAGCTGGGATCTTGTCCCTACTACTCATGTGACCTTGGCTAAGTAACTTAGCCTTTCGGAGCCTCAGTTTTCTCTTCTGTAAAATGGGAAGAACTAGAACCCAGTTCATGGGTTTGTTGTGAGGTTTAAAGGATGAGAAGAAAAACAGGTCCTCAGCGTGCATGACTTGGCTTCCTGTTCCTCAGCCTATGAGGCTGGGGTTCAAGGAAGGGTCTCTGCCCCTAAAAAGCAGATGCCAAGGAGAGATTCACCCTAAAGAGGGGCCCTATACAGACTGAAAGGATTAGAGCTGGAAATGGGCGCCATTATCAGAAATGGGAACACATGGACACTGTAGGGGAAGGAGGGGAAGGGCTGGGGCTTCAGATGGAGGCCAAGATCGGGAGAGCACAACTCGGCCCCCGCATTGGAGTCTGATGGCCTGATGCTAGGACTGGATGCACCGCTTCAGAAGGGTGAGGCTGGAACCTGGCACACCTCCAGCCTCATGCTAGCCAAGCCTAGAGCCGAGTCAGGTGGCTCCCAGTGTGGGGAGAGGAGAGTCCAGCAGGCAGGGGCTGGGCAGGATCTCACAGGGTTGCCATCCAGGAAGGAAGCGGCCATCAGAAGCTGAGAGCACCATGTCCTACATCCCTGGCTTCTGCTTCTCCTGCCCGTGGTGGATGGGGATGCAGCTGTGTGCTTCCAAACTTGGCCACCTTCATTCCATCACCGAGTCTTTCTCCTTGAGCATCTATTACCTGAGACACTACCTGACTATGAAATCAGACAACCTTGGTCATGGCCAGGGAAGAAGTCAAGTTCAACTTGTACTTTAGTTCCAGTCCCAGAGTGAGTCACGGCTCCCTCTCTGAGCAGCCACATTCGGGAAGGCGTCTTCTGCATGCCCCTCGACCCGTCTTCCCTGACACACAGCTGATGGGAGTCTGGTGAGGCAATGCCAAGCACACACAGACACACCACCTGTTCCCTGATCCCTGGCTGGCCCCACAGACCCAAGGCCTCCTTAGAGGAAAAATCCCCAGCATGGCCACTGAATGGCTGCACCCTGAGCCTACACTACCCTCCCCAACCCCAAACCCCAGCCCGGCCTTTGAAGTGTGACCTTGTCTGCCAGACGTTGGACCTAGGAACATCAGAGAGCCACATAGCTCTAATGCAGACACTCGTGCAGCAATTACAGGTTTACAAAGCACTTCCATGTTTCCAATCCTATTAAACCCTCACAACACTCCTGATGCGTAGGTGGAGCAATAATTATGCTCCACATTAAGCAGACAGGGCAGCTGAAGCTCAGAGAGGGCAGGCCACTTGCACCGGTCACACAACTAGTAAGTGCCAGAAGGTCTCCTGGCCTCAAGGAACATGTTTCTCTTCCCTGCCTCACTATGGCTTTCAAGGAGTGAGCTCTCCATCAGTAAGACGGGCGAACCTTGTAGAGGGGGCTCCTTAGAAAGTTGTGCCGGGAAAGTACCCCAAGTTCTGCATGAAGTCATATGAAGATTTGTCATGAGTTCTATTGAAAACAAATCACTCTTAATTCTTTGCACAATAACCACACATCTGAAAATGTTAACCACTTTTCCTTCCCATCCCAAGAGGCAAATACACCAAAAACTGGGCAACAGCTGCATTCAATTCCACCTCAAATGAAGCCGTAGAAAGAAGACCCGTGCTCACCACCAAGATCTCAAGGAGAGTCTTGGCCTCTAAAATCACATGGCTTTTGGTAATGTGGGTCTCATCTCCCTGGCCTCAGGGTCTCCATCTCTAAAATAGAAAAATGCCTCCACCCATCACTATACACCCCGAGTTCCTGATTTAGAGCTGGGGGTCTTTGGATTCTGACGTTCCCCTCTCAGCCTCTCCTGGAAAAGAGAAGACCTACTTGGAATTCTCCCCCTGGCTCTCCTGATCCGCCACCCTCCAGCTCACAGCCCCAGCTCAAACCCGGATTACCAGGAGCCAAAACCAGGAGCTCAGTTCAATGGGGAAAAAAATCAGCCCGAGCAATTGTCTGACCAAATTGACTTGTCAGTCACCCTGTGCAGACAGGGCCTTGGAGAATCACCTGAGCTTCACACAGGAAAGAGCGATTTGTAAGCTTTTAGGCCAGGAGGAAAATCACCCAGGAAAAAGCTAACACGAGAGAACAACTCAGTCTGGGTTTCCATAGCAATCCTGGAGAAATGGACGGCGCTCGTGCCAGGGCACCCAGCAATCACCTTGCACTTCCACCAAGCGCTAATGGCCCTGAATCTCACACACGCACACGCACACACACACACACACACTTCCTCTCCAAAGCTGCAATCTACCCATCCAGTCCTCAACCCCTGAAACCTCATGCCCTTTCTCCATGGTCTGTCTGGTTTGGGAGAGGAATCCTGAAATACTGCAAATCTGGGCTCATACAGTACATCTAAAATCATGTCTACATATCTGTCCTGAGAATAGATTGCCACGCGAGCCCCCTTCTGATGGCTTGCATACCCTTGTGGCATAGCCACACTCCAAATCAGGGCTGTGAAAAATTGGTGGTTACAAGTAAACTTGAATATTAACTTCTGAGATCTCGGCATCAGAAGCGGTTCTTTTGCTGATGAATTTGGGCTTCACCTATCTGAAGGCATCTCTTATTTGGCAGTAGATACTTCCTATGCCACCTGCTCTGGAAATAAGAAATACAGTCCAGATGTTGCAAAGCCCCTCCCATGCTATTCCAAACAGGTTTTTTAAAATCACCTGTGGGGTGGCAGTGGAAGGAATAGCAAGCTGGAAATTCAGAGGATTCGATCTCACTGCCTCTCATGCCTATGGGGTAGGTGGGTACGTCTTCCCTGCACTTTCTCATCTACCCTCCCTTCTTTCCAACCTCCACCCCTCCTCCCTGCCTCCAACCCACCCACCACCCCTGCTTTGGTCACTCCACCCCTGTCCATGGGTTCCTTCTGTTTTATCACCGTGTCTCAGGCTCTGGCTGGATGCTAGGCCAGGTTCTCTCCTACTCCTTCCTTACTGAGTCTCCACGTGAAGACTATGGACTCAGCTCCCAGGAGTAAGCAGAAGATGGGACCCTGTATCTTCCTTCAGACACCCCATATAACAATTTCCTCTTTAGTTACTTGAGATGCAGACACAACACATCATAGTAAGTGATGAGAAAAGGTCATACTTCCTGGTCATATAACTTTGACCTTGTCTTTTGAGAAGAAAACCAACCCAGCACATTGTTGTGCCAAGGAACACTCAACTCTCCCCTGGGATTGGTTTATATGACAAGAGCTTCCATTGGGGCTGAAAATGGCGCTCTCTCTGTGGGCATGGGAGCCACTCTAAGTGGTTTCTTACCTCAAATCTCACACACACACACCTGCTAGAATGGGGAAACTCCAGTCTTGCCACATCGTGATAATTTCAATAACATAGTATTTATAGTTATTTGAATATTATGATATTATTGTATATAAGTTGGACATCATCATCACACAATCATTGTATAGTATTATAGTATTATAATTATTCAAATTATATAATGTGAATTATAATGGCATTCAAATTACTTATGTAGCAGAATCTGAAACAGAATTTCAGGACCTATCACCCCCCTGAACCCGCACAACAGCAGGACCTCTGATCTACAGGTCAGGAAACTCAATCGAAGGGTCGCGATGTGTCCATGTCACCAGGCCTGTCCATGGCGGGGCAGAGATTCAGACCAGGTGTCTCTAACTCCGTGTCAGCGGCCGTTCTCTGAAGATTCCACGACAACTTCAGGTGGAATTTTTTTTTTTTTTCAGACCAAGCTAACACCAAGTCTCATCAGAGACACATGAGAGGAACTAAGGGAGTCCCCCCAAGCCTCGTGATCCCCAAGTACGTGCTCTCGGTTTAAAGGAAGTGTATGATGTGCTCTGATGTTGTTTCACTTGAAATTTTAATGTGAGATGGTGGGGAGCATGCTGTGCAAATTGCTTAGCGTGGGGTGGGAAAAGGCTGGTACCCGAAACCGAAAAATGAGGTGTGTAAAGGGAACGCGTCAGGGTACCAGGAAATAGGCTTGCCTACTTCCCATGCATCACGACGTGTGTGACTCTTGCCAGCTCCTCGTTTAGGTGAGACTTAAATGCCACTTTCTCAAGGTCTGCCCCAAACCCCTGCTCTCAGTCACAGCCTCCTGTTCATCTCATGAATCAGTTCCTGATTATTTATCAAAGAGTAGCTGCTGTCATGTATGAATTTATACTTTTTAGCGAGGAGACTCCAGTGGCTTGTCATATCATGCTAATTTCACTAACGTAGTATCTATAATTATTTGAATATTATATTATTGTATATATGTTGAACAGTATCATATTTTCATTGTAAATTCTTATAATTATTTGAGTAGCATTCAAATTACTTGAATGTAACAGAATTAGAGTGTTTGTACATTTCAATGTCTTGTCCCTATTGTGGAAGTAGAGAAGGTGTCCCTTTGAGTCACCCTATATCCCTACGGCCAAACATCATTTTTTTTTTCCCCAAGTAACCCTTCAGTAAATATTTCAAGAAGGGGAGGAAAGGGTGCAGGGGATGTTCTTTGGAATGGAGGGTCGACATGCTCGAGGGTCAGAGCATTTGGGGAAGGGCCAAAGGACAGAAACAGCAGCCATGTGGCTGCAGGAGGAGGTCCTGGCAGCCTGGAGAGAGGGAAGGCTTGGGTGGGTGGAGGTTTCCCAGCAGAGCCCTGGACACTGACACAAAAGAGAGCTATCACAATCATGGGGAACTTTACCTCTGAGTAGACCCACCCCACAAAAATGCCCAATCTGGCGGGTTCTTTAATCAGAGTCACTGAACCTGCCATTCTCACAAGTCATTGTATTAGTTCTCTATTGCTGCTGCAACAAATAACCACAAACAGTGGCTTAAGTGACACAAATTTACCATCTTACCTTTCTGGAGGTCAGAAATCTGACATAAATCTTACTGATCTAAAATCAAGGTGTCAAGAGACTTCATTCCTTTTTGAGACTTGAGAGGAGAAGCCGTTTACTTGCCTTTTCCAGCTTCTAGAGGCCACTTATATTCCTTGGCTTGTGGCCTCCTTCTCCCACCTCCAAAGCCAGCAATGGTAGATTGAGTCCTTTCCCATCACATCACTCTTTTGTTCCCCTTTTCCACTTTTAAGGACCCTCATGATTGGGGCCACCCAGATGATCCAAACTCATTTCCTTATCTTAAAGTCAGCTGATTAGCAACTTTAATCCCAACTGTCACCTTAATTCCTCTTTGCTGTGTAATGTAACATATTCACAGCTTCTGGGGATTATGGTGTGGACGTCTTATGGGGAGCCATTGTTCTACCCACCACAGCCAAAGGGTCTGGCAGCTGCGACCATCTCTGCAGACCAAGGATCTCCCATGTGCCTCACTAACGTCACAGAGCGACCATTTGCCTGCTCGCTAGTTAGGCCAGACCTGCCAGGGCTCTGGATTCCCTGGCAATTGCCTAGAGAACATCATGTGGCTGTCTAAAAACATCCCTCAAGATAGAACAACCACTTATGTTTGTGGAAAAGCAGTGAACAGTTCAGTAACACAGTCTTTTTTGTGTTTCCTCTCCCTGCCTCATTTTCCCTTTTCCCTCAGTAGTTCCCAGGGATGGCACACATCCCTCTGCCCCCAATAAAGCATCAATGAGTAAGCTTTGCATCTGACTCTGTTTCTAGGGCACCCAGGCTAAGACGGTGGTTGTCAAGAGTGATCCTACTGACCCTAGAAAGCAGATATGAGTGTTGGACCTGACTTTGCATAATAACACCCTATCACCATGGTGAAAGGATGGTGATAACTTCTGGCATGCAGTGAGGTCCAATTACAGATGCTTTCACCTGTGGTTCACTGGCAGGTGCCGTGTTAGAAGATCCGCTCAGCCTGACTTACCCAGACCCAGTGACATCTCAGCCCCATTCCTGTGCAAAGTCCCAGCTCCTGCTCCACAGACTGAACCCCCTTTCTCAGCACTAACCAAGGAGACCACACGCCAATGTAATAACCAGCCTGGACCGCTGGGGGCTCTGGCTTCCACGGGGAACAATGTTGGGAGTTCACACCCCATGGGGTTGGCTTTTACCTGCGGGAAAGAGACCATAAGAAGGTTTCAGCAAACAGCAGCCTTGCCCTTCCTTCCTGTTATAGACTGAATCATGTCTCCCACAAAGACATGTTCCCATCCTAACACCGGTCCTGTGGAAGTGGCTCATCCTATTAAGATGAGGCAAAACTGAATTGGAGTGGGACTTAATCCATAATCCAATATGACTGGAATCCTTATAAGCAAAGGAAATTTGGACACAGGAGTCAAAACCGGAGGAGGAGATAGAAGGAGACAGATCACCATGTGCAGAGGCACAGACTTAAGTTCGGGGTTACCAATAGGGCACCACCAGAACGCTAGAGATTTCAGAGAAAGTGTGACCTGTTGATACCTTGATTTTGGACTTCTAGCCTCCAATAAATTCTCATTTAAGTGAGCCAGTCAGATATTTGTTATAGAGCCCATCTTGTATTTGCTCTCCCTCTTTACCTCGCTCCCTCCCTCACTTCCTTTTTTCCCTCACTCTTATTCCCTGGGGTTGCACCACCCAATAAAGCATCAGATGTAAGCTTTTGCCCTTAGGCTCCGCTTTCTAGGGAACTTAGACTAAGATTTCAAGAGATAAAAATTTCTCCTTTCAAGAGATAGAAAAAGAAGTCAGGGCAATACCTTCTTCTTGCCTCTATGTCACCCAAAATAATGGATGATTGGTAAAATGTTAGTGGAGGGAAGGTGGGAAGAAAGGGTCTGTGTCTTCTTGAAATGCCAAATGGCGATGGATGATGAGGTCTGGTCTTATCAGGTGTCGAGCAAGGAAACCACAGAAAGCACGAGGTAAATAGAAGGGCGGTTCCAAGGGCAGACAGTCTAAAAGGGAACTCAGCTCAGGAATGGAGAGAAGTAAAGAGTAAGGTGGAAGGGGTGAAGAAGACAAAGAGCTCAATAGTTAAAAGCTCAGGCTCTTAAATTAAGAGTAGACCCTTACTTTAAGGTACTCTAATGGAAAGAATAAATGCTAGAGGATAAAGTCAAAGAAAGAATGAGTAAAATGGGCTGATATTCCCAATAGGTCACTCTGAACACAATTGTGAGAAATATGGAAATAAATAAGTGAAGGATTTGTTAAGAAACTCTGGCTAAAGCATGTGTCTAATAGGAGCTCCAGAAGAAAAGCATAGAGGGCATTGCAAAGAAGCAATTTTCATTCTGAAACACACATGAAAAATCCTGTTAAGGAGAAAAGAGACACCATGAGAAGCCAGCATGGCTGATGGAGGAGGGAGCCTCGGTTTGGCTAAGGGCAAACCGAGTGCAGCTGAAATGCTCGCTTACTGGCTGACCTCAGAGTGAACAGAAGCATGCGGGGAAAAGGCAGACAACAAACCCAGTATCTGCCATTCCCTGAGCTTTTCTCTATGCCAGACACTTCAGACAAGTGGACAACCCCACTCAATCCTGTGAGACAGGCACCTCTATCAGGATGTTTGTTTGCAAGTAATAATTTTTTTTAATGAAAAATGGTTTAAACACTAACGAAAGCCTTCCAGCCAAGATGGCACTGTAAGTTCAGTTCCTGCTTTGAGCTCTCGCTCTGATCCCCATACATGGCACTCGCAGATAAAATGCAAATAGAACTGAAAAGACATAGCCACTTGCAAAAGCAAGATAAATATCTTTCCAGACTAGCAATGGTAGAAAAGAACAAAGAATAAAGGCTTGCTGAGTTACAGGCAGAGATGGCTGGGTAGGCTATGATATGGGCTACAAGGGACTGAAAATGCCCCCACGTGGGGTGAGGTTTCTAACCCACATTCACCAGGCCTGGGATGGGGCTTCCCTTCCAGGAAAAGGAGCTAAAAAACAAGCTGCCTGGAGGTGTGACTTACTTGGGATTAAGAAGGTGGGAGGTGAGCCCCCAGTCTTGGGAGTTGTTCAAATGAAACTTAACCCCACAAAGGATAGGTCAAGTCTACTTAAAATTTAGGCCTAAGAGTCACCCCCAAGAGAGCCTCTTTTGTTGCTCAGATGTGGCCTCTCTCTCCAGCCAACTCAACAAGCAAATTCTCCACCCTCCCCCTGCCTATGTGGGGAACATCAACCTCACATGTTGAGGTTGTTCTATTCCGACTCCCAAGGGTGTGGATCTTCCTGGCAACGTGGGACATGACTCTCAGGGGTGTGGACCTTCCTGGCAACGTGGGACAGAAATCCTAGAATGAGCTGAGCCTCAGCATCAAGGGATTGAGAAAACCTTCTCGACCAAAAGGGGGAAGAGTGAAATGAAACCAAGTGTCAATGGCTGAGAGATTCCAAACAGAGTCCAGAGGTTATCCTGGAGGTTATTCTTACGCATTAAGTAGATATCATCTTGTTATTCAAGATGTAATGGAGAGTCTGGAGGGAACTGCCTGAAAATGTAGAGCTGTGTTCCAGCAGCCATGTTTCTTGAGGATGATTGAATAATGATACAGCTTTCACAATGTGACTGTGTGATTGTGAAAACCTTGTGTCTGATGCTCCTTTTATCTACCTTGTCAACAAAGGAGTAGAACATATGGAATAAAAATAAATAATAGGGGGAACAAATGTTAAAATAAATTTAGTTTGAAATGCTAGTGATCAATGAAAGCGAGGGGTAAGGAGTATGGTAGGTATAATCTTTTTTTTTCTGTTTTCGTTTTATTTCTTTTTCTGTTGTCTTTTTATTTCTTTTTCTGGATTGATGCAAATGTACTAAGAAATGATGAATATGCAACTTACGTGATGATATTGTGAATTACTGATTATATATGTAGAACAGAATGATAATATGTTAATGTTTTTGTTCATTCGTTGTTAAATTTTTTTTTAATTAATAAATAAATCTTTAAAAAAAAGAAGGTGGGAGGAAGCCAGTACAGCCTTCCAGCCAAGAGCTGGGCAAGCCATCCATGCTCTTGGGCCTTTCTCTTCCTGTCTTTCCTCGCAGAACCAGAGCCCCAGCTCCCAAAATGAGGCCAGATGCTTGGATGGGGGTCTCGGTGACTGGCTTAGAGATGACTACAAAAGGTGAGTGTGGGGTTGGGGTCATCAGGGGCTCCCCGTTCAAGATAATCTTACAAAGCTGGTGCTCCAAAGCATGTGATGACATCTAGCAGTAGGAAAGACAGCTAACAAATCTCATTCTCAGAGATTAATATACCCCAGGCCAAATGAAAAGAATAGAACAAAGCAGAAAATATTTTTGGATTTAAAAAAGAAATAACATGGATAATAATAGCACATAATTGTTAAACAAAAGCCAGTAGAAATGAAACAAAGTCAGATGGATATTTTTTAAAAGAATCGGCTAAAAATGCTGGGAAAAAAATACATGCAGGCCTTTAATTTGAGATATTTCAATGGGAGGAATAAATGCTAGAGGATAAAATCAAACAAAGAATGAGTAAATAGGTTGATGTTCCCGACATGTCACTCTGAACACAATTCTGAGAAATCAATATATGAAGGATCTGTTAAGAAACTCTAACTGAAACATGTGCTTAATAGGAGCTCTAGAAGAAGAGAAAAGAGGGGATCGCAAAGAAGCAATTTCCAAAGAGAAAAGAAATCCAACTATATGTTGCTTAAAAGCAACAGAAAAAGTTGGAATAAAGGGATGAAATAAAGGCAAATATTAAAGGAAAGCGGGTATAGAAATGCTAATGTGAGACTAGACTAAATATGAAGGGGGAAAAAACAACAGTAAGAAAGATCAAGAGGAAAATGTGGAGCTGTGTGCCAGTAGTCATGTTTCTTGAAGATGATTGAACAATGATAGAGCTTTCACAATGTGACTGTGTGATTGTGAAAACCTTGTGTCTGATGCTCCCTTTATCTACCTTATCAACAGACGAGTAAAACATATCGAGTAAAAAGAAATAATAGGGGGAACAAATGTTAAAATAAATTTAGATTGAAATGCTGGTGATCAGTGAGGGGGAGGGGTGGGGGTATGGTATGTATGAATTTTTTTCTGTTTCCTTTTTATTTCTTTTTCTGAATAGATGCAAATGTTCCAAGAAATGATCGTGATGATAAATATGCAACTATGTGATGATATTGTGAGTTGCTGATTATATATGTAGAACGGAATGATAAAAAAATTACGAATGTTTGCGTTTGCTTGGTGTTTTTCGGTATTTTTTTTAATTAAAAATTAATAAAAAATAAATAAATGATCTTAAAAAAAAAAAGAAAGAAAGATCAAGAAGGGCAATTCACAGTGATAGATGGAACACAGTTCACCAAAGAGATATCTTATGATCATGAACTTCTACGCATCTAAAATATCTTGTCTCAAAAGGCATAAAGCAAAAACTGGTTGAGTTAGAAGGAGAAACTGACAACCACTCAATCACAGAGAAAGAGTTTACTGTACCACCCAGAAACAAATAGATCAGTTGGTAAGGATATAGTTTATTTGAATCACGTAATTTAAAAGCGTGATCTAAGAGATATAGCTGGAACCCTATTTCCAACAGGCAGGGAATAATAATTCTTTTCAGGTGCACAATTTATAAAAATTGACTACACCCTAGGTAACAAAGTACAAAGAATTCGTATCACACAGATCAAGTTCTCCAACCAATGCAATGACATTAGGATTCAATTAATGAGAGTAGTTTTAAAATGCATTTAGAAAAGAAAATCACACTCTTAAAAACATAAGTTAAAAAGAAATTTATAATGGAAACTTATTTAGAACTGAATGACAATATCTATATTTTCATATAAAATTTGTGGGACAATGCTAAAGTTGTACCTGGAAAAAAATCTTAGTCTTAAATGCATTTGTTAAGCCAAGAAAGATTAATGAGTTATAGTTTAACTCAAGAAGTTAGGACAGGGCATGCAAGTGGTAGAATTCTCACCTGCCATGAGGGAGACCTGAGTTCGATTCCCAGTCCATTCACTTCCCAAAAGACAAACAAGCAAAACAAACAAACAAAAAAATTCAACAAATGGTGCTATACTAACGGGATACTCACATGGAAAAAGAATAAAGTGTGAACCCCACCATACAGCATACCAAAAAAATAAGTGATTAAAAAAAAGTTTAACATGCTGCTACAAAAAGGAACGAAGTCATGAGGCATGCAATGATGTGAATGAACATGTGGGACATTTGGTGAGGCAAAATAAGCCAGAAACAAAAGAACGACAATGGTATGGTCTCCTTTAGAAAATGCTTATAAGAAAACAGGGGCCTAGATTGTAAGCTTTTATAGCAGACACATTAAGTCTGGAGTGGTGATTATTATTTCTGGATTTCAAGAGGCAGTTTTATATATATATATATAAATATATATATATTATATATTTATATAATCTGATATTTAGAAGAACGAACACAGCCAATCAGGTTGGGGTTAAAGTAATTCAGAACTCAAGGGTAAAGAAGACATTGTCTATATTTTAGAGCCTCATCTACTCTTTGAGACCAAAGGAAGAAAGGTTTATTTCATCTGGAACTGAAAATTTCAAGCTATCTGGATAGCTCATTTGAACAACTGAAACACAGGGAGCCCAGAATAAGAAAAGGGTCCTTCAGTCCTGTATAGATTAATAGAATGCCTGAATGCATCCTGGTATATATTAAGCAGATAATCAAAAAGTATTGGCAAAGTCCCTTGAGGGATGTGAGCAAAAATATGGAACTATTAAACTTCACCATCAGGGAATCACCTGATACTGTGTCAACTTTAGGGACACCCAAATCAATAGGCTATGCCCTGGGTGGCTGCCGTGGCTCAGCAGGCAGAGCTCTGACCTGCCGTGCTGGAGGTCTGGAGTTCAATCCCTGGTGCCTCCTGCCCATATGCAAATTAAAAAAAAATAGGCCATGCCCTCAATCATGAGGCTTACTCTTGTGAAGTTTATGTAGGTAGCAGAGAAGCTTAGCCTACCTATATGTGTGCCTAAGAGTTACTTCTGGAGGACCTCTTTGATTGCTCAGATGTGGCCTCACTCTCTTTAAGCTCAACTTTGCAAGTGAAATCACTGCCCTCCCCCCTTTGTGGGACATAACATCTAGGGGTGAAAATCTCCCTCGTGGATTGGGAGATGATTCCCATGTATGAATCCGGCACCATGGGATCAACAGTTCCATCCCGACCAAAAGGGGGAAAAGAAGTACAACAAATAAGGTATCAGTGACAGAGAGAGTTCAAATAGAGTCAAGAGGCTACTCTGGAGGTTGCTATTATGCAAGCTTCAGTCAGATCTTGCTACCTATCGTAACCTGCCAAACCCCAACCAGGACCATTCCAGCCAATCCTAAAGAACACCTTGGGCAATATATAAGATTCCACAAGGGTTTCAGGCACTAGTGTAACTGTCCAGAAACCTACAACCTCCAGATGGGTCCCTGGGCCAGATAAGTTCTGAAACTTAGAGGGTCCAACCTCTCCAGAACATCAGATAGTTCCATCTCCCTACTCCAGATTATTGACAGACCCTTTAAACATAAAAAAGTTAGAATGACCACAGCCCAAACACCCCTAAAGAGAGGTATGGAAAGATCAAAGGTGATGGTGGAATTACACAGAGAAGATAGGATTTAACAAATGAATATGAATGCTGAATCATTAAATTGATATTTCTTTTAGTCTCCAGTATCTTAGAGTAGCTAAAAGTAAAAACCTAAAATTGTGGAGTTGTAACCCATGTCAAACTCTGAAATATGTTCTACAACTAAAAAAAAAAGATTAACAAAATAGACAAGCCGCAAACAAGAAAAAAGAAAAAAGATACAATAAGGATTTGAATTCATAAAAGAAAACTAAGGGAAAAAAGGAAACTATGAACAACTTCAAGCCAATGATGACATGGACAATTTTCTATGAAAATGAACTCAAAAAAACAAGACAACTCAAATAAACCAAAACATTTTTTAAAATGTAATGGAGAATCAAAAATCTTCTTTCTCTCCGCAAAGTCACTAAGCCCAGACGGTTGCAGACAGAAATTTTACAAAATGTTT
Organism: Myrmecophaga tridactyla; assembly: GCA_004026745.1. Taxonomy (NCBI): domain Eukaryota; kingdom Metazoa; phylum Chordata; class Mammalia; order Pilosa; family Myrmecophagidae; genus Myrmecophaga; species Myrmecophaga tridactyla. Next base: position 17,690 of record PVIY010025643.1, on the reverse strand, counting down.
AGGAGACAGATAATTCCTACTTAGTACAATATGTTTCAGAGACTTGGGAGTGGAGAGAAGAGAATTATCTTCATTTCATAAGGCTGGGGTGATCATGCTACCAAAACTGGACAAGGACGATATAAAATCATATCTCAAATCTGTTTATTAATATAGATATAAAAATCCTAAATAAAATATTGACAAATTTATTCCAGCAGTGTATAGATTTAAAATAACCAAATACAATTTATCCTAGGAATGCAAATGTAGTGAATATTAGGAAATCTGTCAATATAATTCAACATACAAATTAAGCCATGATCACGTCAATTATATGATCATTTCAAGCAATGTAGAAAAAGCATTCAATAACCTGAAACACTTGTTTATGATTTTAAAAGAACAAAAAACCTCTTGGCAAAATATAATTAGAAAGTAGCTTCCACGATCCAATGAAGGGTGCATACCAAAAACTTACAGCAAATATCATATTTGATGAAAATTTCATTCTCAGTCAAATCAGGAGAAAAACAAGAATGCCTGTTATTGGCGATGCTATTCAAAATTGTACTGGAATTCTAGCCAATGCAACTGATAGAGGAAGATATAAATATAAATGTCATTATTTTCTAATGACTTATTTATCTGTTTAGAAAAATACTCCAGAGATGTTTGCTGAATGAATGCATGTGGCTTGGTTCCCCTAGATCAAGGAGAAACAGACAAGCAATTTTCCCAGTTCCCTGGAAACTCTAAGCTATGGAAGACCAGTTGATCTGTTCACAGGGCTGTGCCTCTTACAAGTGAGGAAAATACTTTTATCCTACTGACCCTGTCTTTCTTTACATTTTTTATATTTGTTCATCATGGGTCTTTGCATTAATTTTGGTTTTAAGCATTGAATTAAAATATCACTCATCTTGATTCTTAAGTTTGTTGGTGTCTCCTTCACTTTTGCACCCGAAGCCCATGCCTCTCTTGCCTCACCCTAATTCCGATCCTCGCAGAGGTTGGTGAGTTCTCAGGCAGTGAGGCCGCCCCAGCAGAGTGGATATCAAGCCTCAGGGCTGAGAGACACCTGATCTATTAAGGGGCCCCCTGCTTTCGTGTCTCCTACACACATACCATCATTGTCATTCAGTTAGACGGGGCGCGATGGGGCTGACAGACTTTCCAACTAGCCTGAGAGGGTGGGAGGCAGAGCTGCGCCCAGGACCCATTTTCTCCCCAAACGTGAGGGGCAGAGGGCAGTTTCCCTCAGCAGCTGGGGCAGTCCCCGCTGCTCTTCTGCCTCCTGGCTGGCTAATGCTTCAGAGAGACCCAGCCCATAGGACTGCGATCCTACCACTTTCTGAAAACCAGATACACGAAATTCCCAGCTCTCCAGCTCCCTCTCTCCTCCTGACCCCTACTTGTGCTAAATAGGCAGCCGTGATACCTTGGAGACGAAGAGCAGCCTCAGTTCAAGTCCCAGCTCTGCCCCTCGCTTGGCTGGGTGGCCTTGTGAACATTATGTTGAGCCTTCCTGAGCCATCGTGTCCTCACCTGTGAAATGGAGATCGGAACACCTGCTTCCCAGGGCTTTTGAAAGGATTAAATCGAAATAATAGGCAAAAAGTGCCTGACACATACTGTGTGCTGTATAAACAGTGGCTACTGCCAACAACCAGCACATCATCAGAGGTATTAAATAAAGACACAAGCCATGTGATGAAAGAGCGACTGCTTTGCTATGGAGAGGAGGGTTTGGCAGAGGAGGTGGCCCTAGAAGTGGCTCTGGGGAAACAAGAGGACTTCAGTGGGTGCAGAAGGGGCAAAGAAGGCAGTCCAAGCCAAGGCTGAGCATGTTGGACCTTAGGGAGCAGACTGGAGGAGGAAGGGCAGTCCCAGACTGGCAGAGGGACACACGTGTGTGCTTAGACAGCTGGTTGAGAGTCAAGGGGAAGGGCTTAACGGGTTGTGCAAAGGAGTTGGACTTGGAGGTGGGTTGAGAATGAGGGCCCATTGCCATTTCTTAAGGAGTGTGGTGGGTTGAAAGCTATGTTTAGGAAAATAACTTGCTGGCTGCTCTGGATGGGGGTGGGGAACAGTTTTCCAGAGACCATCCTGGTTTTCTCTTCCCGCCCACACCTCTCTTCCTCGGGCATGAAGTAGAGGCTGGCCTGATTCATCTCGTGGTCCCCAGTGTCCTGAGTGTACCCTGGCTCGGTGTCCAGTGAATGGATGGAGTCTGCCTTCCAGGAGACCTAAATCTCCTCCCTCCCGAGCCCTCTCTCCCCACAAGTATGAGTCAGAATCAAGGGCGAGTAGGAAGAAAGTTCTTATACCCTAAGGGGGAAGAGGCATGGTCTGGATTTCAGAATACTGATTAGATTGATTTTTCTCGGGACAGCGTTTTCCATGGATTTTACAGTTTCTCTTGCACGTTGGCTGTCTTGCTTCCTCTCTTTGAACCCTCGCTCCTGTGCAGCAATAAGGCTCAGAGCCACTGCCCAGGTCTGGAAGGGCTGGGAGAGAACAACCTGAGTCAGTTACACCCTAGGATTTAGGAGAAATGTTTTCATGCTCTTGCTCTCTAGATCACCCTACCCCACCCCACCGGTGGCAATTATCCTCTGGATTAGCCTTTCTTTACTTTGTGAAAATTAAGATTTAAGATTTGGGTTTGACAAATGTTAAAATAAATTTAGAGTGAAATGCTGGTGATCAGTGAGGGGGGGAGGGGCATGGTATGTATGAATTTTTTTCTGTTTTCTTTTTATTTCCTTTTCTGAATAGATGCAAATGTTCCAAGAAATGATCATGATGATGAATATGCAACTATGTGATGATATTGTGAATTACTGATTATATATGTAGAACAGAATGATCAAAAGTTACAAATGTTTGAGTTTGGTGGGGTTTTTTTTGGTATTTTAAAAAAATTTAAAAATTAATAAAAAAAAAAAAAGATTTGGGTTTGAGCATTAAAGAGTGAAACAGACGGTGTGTCTCATGCCTAACTGGCTTAGAAGAAAGAAGCTGTTCAGAGGAATGCAGCCAGTTCGATTGAATTCTGCATCAAGGTTTGAGGATCAAAACTGCAGCTATTTTTAAAAGGGTTGCTTTGCCTCTGTGGCAGATGGTATTTTCCTAAATGATGCAACAAAATCTCACATTCTACATGCCCTTCTTGCAATGTGACTTCAACATTCCCCCCACTGAGAGGTGGCTTGGGACTGCTCCAAGCAGCAGAGAACAGAAGTGATGCTGCATGATTTACAAGACTGGTTTATAGAGAGGCCCCAGCTCCCACCTGGCTCACACAGTTTGGGGCATGCTTGCTCTGGAGAAGCCAACCGTCATGATAGGAGGAAACTCAAACTAGCCCACCAGAGAGACCACATGCAGGGCACTGAGACCCTCAGACAACACCTGGCATCGACCACCAGATGTGAGTGATGAGCCTTCAGATAACCTTGGGAACCTTAAGGACAGAATGAACTTCCTGGGTGTGCCGATGTTAATACCTTCGCATAGCATTCCAAACTCCTCATCCCTCCATCATGGAGCAAAGGAGAGAAGAAAGGAAGAAGGACAGGAAGCACATGGGATTGCAGCACTACAATTGCAGCCACCCAAAGCAGCTGTAATGAAAAAATCCTGTTCTTTGGATGTTTATTGCAACACTCTACCTGCAAGAAGTATTGGAAACAACCTAAATATCCAGCAACAGGGGACAGAAAATATTATGCACTGGTATGAAATCTTTGGACAAACCTGATGCCTGTCTGAGAACATCTTAATTCAGCCTGTGTGGTGGCTTGACACTGTGTCTACTCCAGAAAAACATACTCAATCTTAATTAAATCCCATGGGTGTGAACCCATTGCAAATAGGACCTTTTGGTGAGGTTTTCTTTAGTTAAGGTATGGCCCAGCTGCATCAGGATGGGTCTTAATCCTATTTTTGAAAGCCTTTAGATGCAAGATGAAATTCAAACACAGGGGAAGAAAGCCATGGAGAAGAGCTAGAAGTCAAGAAAACCCAGAGAAGCCAAGAGACGCCACCATGCACATTGTCATGTGACAGAAAAGCCAAGGACCAAGGATCTCTGGCAACCAGACCAAAAATGCCAGTCTTCTGGGACAAAGCATCACCTTGCAGATGCCTCAATTTTGGACTTCTCCTAGCTGCAAATTTATCTCCTAACCAATAAATTCCTGGTGTTTAAGCCAATCCACTGCAATCAGGAAACTAAAGCAGCCCCAAGAGTGGCACACAAAGTAGGGGAGCAAGCTGGACAGATAGAACTCTCCTTAAAAGACAGAATGGAAAGTTCTGATAGCTCAATTTTTTTCTTGTCATATATTTAAATCACAAAGTCTTGAAAGACATTCCAAATGTTAATGGATGACTTTATAGCATACAGGTTCTTAAAGTCCCACCCCACCCTATTGCTTATATTTTCTGATTCTTCAACAATAAACCTGAATTAGTTTTGTAATTAACAGAAAAATCAAAGGCATTTAAAAATCAATTTTTTTTTTAAATGCCTGTTCTTTGCCTTCTGAAAGGCTGCACCTGGTGCCTGGGAACTCTTTTCTATCTGCCCCCATGCTTATGTGAGGAATGATTCCCTGCCTGCCCTAGTGGAAAGGTCATTTTGGTCAAACAACAGAACCAGGCTTGTCAGAAAGGCATTCTGTGTTCTAATGACCATCCTCCAATGGCAAAATACAAGCAGGGTGGGCAACCTGGACCAGAGGGCTCAGCTGTAGGATCGTACCCAGAGCAAGTGCAAGATGCCAAGCAGACAGGGAAATAAAGCAGGAAAATAAAACTATTATTGGAACCCCAGAGCAAGGGTCAGAACAAGAGGGTCACGGTGAGCTGGAAGCCAGATCATCCACAGACATGGGCAAGCGGCAGGTGAGGCCCTCAGGGTCTGGGAGGAGGGGGCTGGGTGGGCTGCCCATGCCCCCAGCAGCCCCATTTTGACCAATTCACAGAGGCCATGCTGATGAAGAGGCATCTGCCTTGGGTACGGGGCAAGGACTGATGTTATCCTCATCATCCCTTGATGTGTGGCTTGGGGTCTTCAGGAGAAGGTTCTAGTGTCCATTCAATGAGGAGGAAGGTAAGCCAAACCCTAGTATGATGGTGGTGGCTAAGTGACTTTTCCTGTCACCTTTACAGCCCTTTCAAGGGACCCTCCTTTAGGAACTATCTCCCCCATCCCTTACTTGGCTGGCTTGGCTGGCTTGGACACCAGTGAGAGGACCAGCTGGCCAAAGCCTGGCTTGAATGAATCCTCTCAGCCCAGCCATTGGAGGAGAGTTGCCAAGCCCCCAACTCAGACCCCTGAGCAGACATTGGCCCATCTGACTGAGCTCACAGCCAAGCAAATAAAGATTTGGTCTCTAACAACCCTGAATCTGCTCAGCAAAGCAGCCAGGGCCTATGGAAGCCTTGGCAGGTGCCAGCAGGCAAACTGGAAGCCAGCCGGTGGAGCGGAGTCAAAGCATCAGCTCACATCCAAATGGTGAGGGGCAGCTGGTGTAAAAACGCACTTCCAAGGAGTCACTCCTCCCCTACTGATGAACGGTGCTCAGCTGATTCCACAAGAGAGTCTGCTCTCCCTCACTCCAAAACTCCCCACTGAAGGTAGTTCTTCATAGTGTCTCCTTCCCAAGCATCTTTACCATTTCAGCTCAGTTTGTCATACCTATCATGGTATTTAATACAAGGTCCCCAAGGAAAAACCCATAATATAGGTCATTCCATTTGTCCCTGCAGAAGCCCAGTGCCCAGAAGGGCCCACTCCCAGATTCTAGAACTGGCAAAGCAAGCCTGGAGGGCAGGCCCAGTCCCAGAGCTCTGAATGTGGCCCTGGACATGTGCGTTTACCCACTTGCATGCTGAAAATAGCAGCATAGGGACCTACAAGGCCCAGGGATAGCTGTCTCACCCAGTTAAGTCCACAGCCTAGCCTTACATTATGTCTTAGAGATAAGGGAAGGTATGGGGCTATGTCAACTTAGCTCAGTTGGAACGACAGTTCTCAAAATTCCCTTTCCTATGTGCTTCCAGATTCAGGTGATCACAAGAGAAATTTAGACAAGGTTTGGGAGACAGCAATGAGGCATCAGCCATTACTCTCAGAAGGTGTTCTAGTTTGCTAGCTGCCAGAATGCAATATACCAGAAACAGAATGGCTTTTAAAAGGGGAATTTAATAAGTTGCTAGTTTACAGTTCGAAGACCGAGAAAATGTCCCAATTAAACAAGTCTGTAGAAATGTCCAATCTAAAGCATCCAGGGAAAGATACTTTGGTTCAAGAAGGCTGATGAAGTTCAGGGTTTCTCTCTCACATGGTCAACACGGTCAGGGTTTCTCTCTCATCTGGAAGGGCACGTAGTGAACACAGCGTCATCTGCTAGCTTCTTCTCCTGGCTTCCTGTTTCATGAAGCTCCCCAGGAGGCATTTTCCTTCTTCATATCCAGAGGTCGCTGGCTGGTGGACTGTTTCTCGTGGCTATATCATTCTGCTCAGCTCTCTCTGACTCTCCTTCATTCTCCAAAATGTTTCCTTTTTTATAGGACTCCAGAAACTTCTCAAGACCCACCCAAATGGGTGGAGACATGCCTCCAGCTAATCCAGTTTAACAACCACTCTTGATTAAATCACATCTCCAAGTAGATGATCTAATTACAGTTTCAAACATTCAATACTGAATAAGGATTAGAAGAAATGGCTGCCTTTACAAAATGGGATTAGGAGTAAAGCAAGGCTTTTCTAGGGTCTATACATCATTTCAAACCAGCACAGAAGGTCAGTAAAAGACACCAGGCAGGGTTGCAGCCCACCAGAAAGAATTGGGCTGTACTCCTCCAGCTCCTGCTGGGTCTCCTTCAGCCTCTCCGTGTTTTAGGCCAGGTGTGTGTGCAGCTCTGCAGTAAAGGACGCCAGCTTCTCCTCCAAGTCACCTCGTTTCCAAGACCAGAAGCAATGAGAAACATCTACAGGTTCCAGTTTGTCCTCCTGGGTTCCAACCTTCAGTGTGCCTATAAATGTTTAACACCAGCTCTCCAGATTTAGTTCCAACGTGAATGTTGGTTGATATTTTTGTGTACATTAACAAGGAAGATAACACTGAAACAATGAAGGTGCATATTGGAACTTCACCCATTCATCAATGTCATAAGCTACTTCTGTGCTGAATTGGATAAGAGTCTTCTAATCCTAAAAGTATTTTCAAGTTTAATCGGCACTATTAGCATATCCTCCTTTACTTTCTTACTTCTAGACCATTAAAACAACAATAAATTAAGCCCTAGTTTGTTGTGTTTGCTGATTTCTGTAGGGCAAATATTCCTACCAGGGTGAATTTCAAGTTGCTGAAATGATGTCACTGAACATGGAGCTGGGAAGAGGTGCGCAAGCAGAAACCTAAATTATATAGTATTTCCATCATATAGACACAATAGATGCCAATAACCCCAAGAGCACAGGTAATAGTAAAATAATTAAGAATTAATGAGTTTTTGAGTATTTCTTATCTTTGTTTTAATATAATTTATATCCTTGCAAATTTATATAATTTTCAGTAATGACTGTGACTAACAATTGGCTTGCAAAATTCCTGACAATTTAACAATCAGCTCTCAGAAGCTGTTATGAGCCAACCCAGGCACACCCCTGGCTCCAGTCATCCTCGCTGTCACCAGTTTGTCTTTGTTCTCCCCAACTTCACATCCAGCTTTCCTTTTCAGCAGTCAGCCCCCCTGAAGGAGAATGATTTCCAGCCAGAAACAGAGGCAACAACCTTTCGCGGACCTCCTAGCCAGCCTAACCAGCTCCCACAGTTACATAAAGACTGGTTCCTTCAATAAATCCCTTTCTCTATAAAACTCACTGTGTTTCTGTTTCTGCAGTCGAACCTGGCTAATACAGAAACAAAGAGAGTTCATGAGGCCAAAGGGGATGCTGGCCGCCCCAGCAGCGAGCTCCAGGGTCTCGTGACCATTGCTCAACACTGCAGGGATGCACCCCTCTGCTAGGCTGCTCCTGCGTCAGACACACCCACGCCTCCACATGTACGCACACACCCTCCCTACTGACGTGGGAGAGCAGGATGCAAAATCCAGGCTTGGACCATTATTCCCAGCCTGGCAGAGCTGCCAGGGGGACAGGGTCAGGGTGGGTCTGACAGGTACCTAGGGGCTGCGCCAATAGTAGGGTTGACCGACTCTCCAGTGGTTGGACCCCAGTGAACCAACAGGGTCTTGCAACATGAGCAAGTAACACAGTGATGAATCCTAGTGGCAACGAGGCAGGGTGGAAGGCTGGACCTGCCTTTGTTAGCTCCTGTTCACTCATTCATTCATTCACACACTGCCTGTTCTGCATCAAGCCTTGGGCTTGGCTCTGGAAGGTGCAAGTGATAAAAACAGAGGCTTCCTACATGCAATGTGCCCTGGAATGGAGTCTGAGTCCAAAACAAGAGCATGAGTAGAAAATCTAGTTAATAGTGTTATACCAGTATTAGTCCTTAGTTTTGACAAATGTACCATGGGCACATGGCATGTTAACACAACAGGATGCTGGATAAAGGTATGCAGAAAGTCTCTGTACTGTCTTTGCAACCTTTTTGTAAATCTAAAATTATTCCAAAATAAAAGGTATAATTTTAAATGTAAAAACAAACAAATGAAAAACAGATGACTGTCCAAGGTCATGGCCAAAAGAGATGGGAAACAGGCAAGAATAAGATCAGGTTTCCCTTCTAGGAGGGACTAGACTGTTCACCGTAACTCAGATCAGAAATCAAGCCCAAAGTTGTACTCAGGCCCTAAGCTCAGGAACTTGTCAGAGCAGAACAAGGAAGCTCAAAAGGTGAGAGCCTCTCCTTGGGATCTAATGCTGCCTCTCCCTTCTGATAAACACAGTGGGATACCTCTTCAGGCAAAGTCAAGCATTTTTAGGGATCCATACTACCATTTAAAAGATGCAGCTTCTCTGTGTCAGTGGATTGTCCTGGGAAAACTCTCTTGTGTGTCCCTATATGAAAAGATAAGTCGTCACCAGTGGCCTTGTGCGAGAGGGCTGCAACTGGAAACTGCCCTGCCCAAAGGCTTCTCCTGCTATGCCCCTTGGCGAGCAGAAGGGGTCCGGTCTCAAAGATTGGGTCCTTGATAGCATCCCTGCTATCAAGCCAACATTGCCCTCTTCCATTTAGAGATTCAAATCTTTTGTCATCTCAGAGGGACTTTGGTGATCCCAAATGAGATCGACCAGCAGAAAAGGATCCTCTGGGGAGCTGAGACCCTCCCTAAGGACAGAAGAAGTCTGGAGAGGTGACAAAAGCTAATGTTAGAGAGTTGGTATGAGGACGGTGGCACCTCCATGGAAAAAGCATGTGGCCGAGAAGGAGACTTAGAATGAGGGAACCGTTAGGTCGGGAGTCCCAAGGTGGAGCACTTTGAGCTGAGGGTAGCACTGAGGAAGGAGGATCACCACCCCAAAGAACCGCGTTAGCCAGTGCAGGGGTCTGCATCAGCTGGAGCCCCGTCAGCACCATGGACAGGAGACATCGCTTTGCCCTGGGCCAGTTTGCAGTGAACGTCCCCTTGGGGCAGCAACAGCAGCAGTGGGAGCTGATCGGACTTCCCACTTCTACAGCTCAAGCACGTGGAAGCCGGACTGACCACTTAGGACTAAGTAAGCCCCGAAATTTTTGTATCCTTCACACGTCCCAAGAGATTTGCTGAGACTTTTGAAAATCTGGCAAGTGGAGGGGCCGAAGGTCACTTTTATTTGAAGGTATGCGACGTGACCAAACTCACACCCTGCACCTATAAAGCTGGATGTCCCAGTTTTGCAGAAGCTCAACTCAGCTCACCGAGAAGCCTTCCCTGATGAGCCTTCCCAAAGCCCCACTTACTCTTCTGTCCCAGGAGGTCTGTGCTTGGAGTTTTGAACCCAAGTCCTGCAAAGCATAGCTGGTTTCTTCAAAATAGAAACAGTGTCATCGCTCGATAAAGGTGACATGAGCTGGAAGGAGAGACAGCTGATGGAAAGAGGGAGAGGGAGAGTTCCGACTGCTGCAGAATCCTCAGCCCAGGCTTTTTTCCCAATGGGAGGCGCTGCCCAGACTGTGAGTAGCTCCTTTTTCAGACACAACTCTGATCTCTCTGGGCAAGTAAGGGAGTGGACATCTGGCCTTCTTAACCCCTGTTGCCCCAAAGCATTGGTGAAAGGTAATTGATCTGAGAGCACTTGGAGCAGATGGCTCCTTCCCTGAGGTAAGGAAATCCATAATCCTTTCCTCCGAGTGTCCTCCAGTTCGTCTAAGGTGAGCGTCTTGGACATCTCAGGGTGGATCTACAGACCTGTCTGGGTCTCCGTCAGGCCATCGGGACCTCAGGGCTACAGAGACCTGAGCTGCAGCTTATTCTCTGAGACAGGGGCAGGGGACAGGGCACAGGAAAAAGACAAGAACTTTGGAGTTGGGGAGACCTGAGCTTATTTCCCAGCTCCATCTCTCACCAGCTGAGGGACCAGAGCCAAGACACGGTTTCCTCAGCCCTTGGGGGGCACTGACCTCGCTAGGATTAAATGGGACAATGCCTGGTAAGCACTCAGCGCTCAAAACAACCTGAGTTCCTGGCATGTGCATGACACTCAGTGTCCCAGTTCTCTCTCCCTGTCTGCTGCTTTATCTATACCACAGCAGTGTGAGGAGGTTGGGGCAGATTTTTTTTTTTTTTTTGCCCTCCATTTCAGATGAGGAAACTGATAAATCGTTTGCCCAAGACCACATCAAGTGGGTGCTGGTGCCGGGACTGAAGCTTTGCATGCCTGCTTCAAGTCCGGGGCTCATACTTCACCTTCTCCTCCCGAGCCCTCCCCCCAACCCCCCACCTGCAGAAAGCGGTCAGGAGATGAAATCCCAATGCCCTCGTGGTCCTTTAAGTCACTTTAAGTGACATGAAAGAAAGCTTCTCTGAGCGATCAAGTGGCCCGGCTTTTTGCCACTCTTCTCCTTGAGAAGAGAAAGTGCCTGTGCTTCCAGAAGGGCCAACCCCCGGCTCCTTCCCCAGGGAGCTGCTGCCCGTTAGAGCAGGAGAAATAAATCCACCTACAATCTGCTCCGCTGCAGCCCTGAGGCCAGGAAGGCCCTGCTGCTCCGACTCCTGAGGAGGCGGTATGGGCAGGCAGGACGAAGTGTGCTTGTGGTAAGGGGGCAGAAAGGCAGCGGCTCTCCTGACCGAGGGCGTCCTGTGTGCTGGAGGAAAGTTGGCCCCAGGAAGGGAAGTTCTTCTACCTGCACCAGCAGATGGAGAGCCCTTGCTGACTGGCTGCTCAAGGAAAACCACTGCCCTCCGTCTCTGTTTCCTAATGAGGGATGGAAAAGGGGAGGGACAGAGGGAGGGAGGAAAGGAAAGAGGAAAGACAAGCAGACAGGTGGAGGGGGGAGGGAAGGGGTAAAGGGAGAGAGAGAAAGACAGAGTCAGAGTGAAAAAGAGAAAGTTAGAGACACTGAAAGACAGTGAGATGAATGAATGAACTTGTTCTTTCTGGAACCAAAGAGTATTGGTCAGATGCTGCCCAGGAGCCAAGATCTTAAAACTAGAAGACAGGGTGGGGTGCAAGGGTAGTTCAGTGGTCGAATTCTCACCTGCCATGTGGGAGACCCGGGCTCGAGTTCCGGTCCATGCACTTTCCAAAAATACAAACAAACAAGCAAAACAAACAAACAAACAAAAACTCAACAAAATGGTGCTGCAATAACAGGATACTCACATGGAAAAAGAATGAAATATGACCCCGCCATACAACATACAAAAACAAGAAAACTAGAAGACAGGAGTTACATCCAAAGTCACCCCTCTCCCCTGGGGGCAGCCACCTCCAACATCTGGTGAATATGGGGGTTACAAAAGGTCTCAGTCCAGGGGAGTGTTGGGGGGCCACACCTGCTCCCGACCTCCCCTTGGGGTCAGCGGAAGCCTCTACAGCAGCTCCCTCACAGCTCTCAACTCCTCCCTTTGCTGAGACGTGCTTGTTTTAAATCCCCCTGACCCCCAGGGAGTGATCTAGAGGGGACTCCCTAATAAACTCGGTGCCTGCAGGGATCCATCTCAGAGTCATTCCTCAGGACCCCAAACCTAAGGCACCATAACTCCTGAGAATCCCGGTTCCCTGTCTGGGCAGCAGTAATGAAAAGAAGGTTCTTACTCGGCTAACCTGAGATGCACCCTGCCGTCCTCTGGTCCCTGTTCTTTCAGGCAGGTCCATCCCTCTGCCTCCGAACACTCCTCAGATGGCTAAAACAGGCCGTCTGGTCTCCGGAAAGCCATCCCCAAGCAAGCCGCCCCGTCCCCCTTCCACCACACTGACTTGGGATGCACATCTTCCTGCGTGGTCTCACTGATGTGTTCCCCCCCTCTCCGAGCCCCTACTGAAGGGTGTCAATTCCAGAAAGAGAAACTGGGTCCCATGTTTGTGTCAACCCCCTTCTCTCCCACCACAACCGCAAAGCAGCACCCTGACACCAGGGCCAAAGAAACCCAGGGGCTTGGATACATTTGGAATTTCTCTTCCATTTTGGTTACTTCTCCTAAAACCTGAGTTCTTACTGATTGTATATGTAGAATGGAATGATATCTTAATGTTCTTTTGTTAAGTTTTTTAATTAATAAAAAAAAGTTTATAAAAAAAAACCTGAGTTCTTTCCTTTGGAAAATGACAAACGGAAGCAGAACCCACACACACACCCAAACCCCCAAATTGGGTAATAAAATCACCAATGATTCTTTCCATCATAGACTTTTCTCTATTTTTGGTCAAAAAAAAATCCAGCTTTTATATCACCCTACAGAGGTAATAGCCAAGGACTCTCCCTGGTAGGAAAAAATCCTTTTTTTCTCCCCTTCTCTGACTCTGGTTGAGTTGCAAATCTAATGAATATTGCACCGCTGGGAGGGGAGGAGGTAGTGTGAGAACAACACATCGTAAAATAGGCTGTTGTTTTTAGGAGGGGGGAATGTCGTATTAACAGGCAAAACACACGTTACTATGACTACAATTTTTAAAAGATCATGAGCAAGCCAAATGTCTTCTATTATTCATAAAGAAAAGATAATGTTTCGCCATCACCGAACGATGTGCCCTGCGTCACGACGCACTGCCTTTTATCTGGATGTGCGGAAGGGAACAGCAGCTTGATGTATTTTGTCAGCGTTGTTAGCTCCTCCGGAGAGAATATTGGAACACTGTCGACAATGGAGCATCCATAATGCCGCAGACAGCTTCTTTCCAAAGCACTAATTTTCTCGGCGTTGTGCAATCTAACTCACACGTCAGCTCTGCACATCAGCGCCGCTGTAATGCGATAATCAGCTCTAAGTATCCTGCTTCAGCTAAGACAACAGGCTGGGAGAGGCACCATCTCGCGTAGATTTACGCACTAGAGCCAGAAGGGTTTTTGACTGTCCCCAGCTCCAATATGTCAAAAAGGAGTGTGGAGGGGGTCGCAGGAAAGTGGGGAGAGGTCAGAGTCAAGAGCTGCTTTGGAAGAGGGCAGCCTGGAGTAGAACATGAGAGGAGTGACTCAGTCAGAAAGGAGGCTGGGGTTCAGAGCTGGTTTGGGCTCGTGCTGTGGAGAAGACAGTGGAGATTAGTGCTTGACCCTCACACCAGAGAAAAAGGCTGTGGAGAACAACATACTGACCCCATAGGTGGACATGAGCTCTCCAAAACCCACCACTCCCCAGTTCTGACTTCACTCCATGGGCATTTGAGTCTGGAACCTTCTTTAATGGGAAGGAACTTTTTGATTGGGCATTGAAGGGTGAGTAGGAGTTCTCCAGGTTCAGAGTTTAAGAGGTGAGAAAAAGAGAAAAGACTGACAGGCAGGGAAAACTCTGCATGCAAGTGCCCATGGGTGTGAACTAGTGTCTAAGTCCAGGCTCAATGCAGTAGAGAAGGGGTGTGTGGGGTTCTGGTCAGGCTCCTCTGGTTGGTCTAGATCAGGGTGTGAGGGGCAGAGTTAGGTCACAACCCAGGCTGCAGGGACAGAGTAAGGAGGCATGGTTTTAAGAGCCAAGATCATCCTAAAGTGATCACCCTGAAGAAGGATCACTCTGAAGAAACTGGAAGCACAAAGTAGTTGCAGCAGCTACTGGAGACTCCAAATCAGAGACGGTGGGGCAAAATATCCTGGTTTCTACGTTCTCCCACCCCCAATCTTCTGCCAGTGACTGAACTCCTCTGAGCACCACTGATGCCAAAGGCTGGGAAATGCCACCTGCAGGGGTCAGCCCTACCTCCATACCGAGCAGAGCAGATAAAGGGGAAGAACAGACCTGAGAGCAAACAGACTCAGGACAGGCACAGTTGTCCAAGCCCTCTATTCTTTCCTTCAACAGCTCCACACTGGGCCCTGCCCTGGGTGCTGGGGGAAGAGAAATGAATCAGATGCTGTCACTGCTTTGGAGCAGATGGAAAAACTACACACAGCATGCCCTGCAGAAAACTTTCCCAGGAAACGCTTTCCCCATAGAACATATCTTGATTGGTAAGACTCAAACATAAATGTCTCCGAATACAATATTTGTGGATAATGTTTAGGTAGAAAACAAAATTGTCCCCAAAACACATCCCCTATTTTAACAAAATACTGCAGGACAACTCCACCAGCCCCCTGTGTGGTCTCCCCACCTCACCTCTTTTCCCTCTCCCCAGTCCATCTTTTCAAAATACAGACCTAATCATTCTTTCCCTCCCTAAAATCCTTTGAGTGTTTCCAGGAGAAAGACTAAAACTCCCCAGCGTGGCCCTGAATGGATGACCTTTCCCTACCCCGCTAACCACCCCTGGGCCCCTCTCTCACCAGCTCTCTGCACTCGGGCCACACCAGCTGCCTTTCTTTGTGCATTCGTAGCGCCTCCCTCCCCCTGCATCTTCCTTCCCTGCTTTACCAAGTCCACTCCTCATCTTTCGGATAGCAACTCCAGCTCAGACGTCTCTCCTATCTCCCCAGCTAGGCTCAATCTCCAGTGACAGGTTTTCGTAGCATCACCTACCTCCCTTTCATGGCATTTGTCTGTCTTACTGTCTGTCTCCCTCGGGCACAGGCTGCTTCTGTTTCTCTCACCCTTGTGTAGGCATTTAGGAAATACCTGTTGGATGGATGGAAAGGTGGGTGGGCTGGTGGAAGAGGCGTGGTAGCACGGGGATGTGGGCCTTTGCAGCACATGTCACCTACTAGGAGAATTCTGGGATGGGGCTCCTTCGGGGCTACTCTCTGGCAGTGTGTGGTACCCACGAAATGTGTGCTTCCTTTGGTTTTTGTCCCACTCTTTTCCCACCACCTGAGGGAGATATCTCTCCCTGTGGACGGGCAACCCCCGTACAGGCCTTGCAGGGAGTATGGTCTCTGCTTGAGCTAAGAAGGCGGAGTCTACAGTCACCTTCCCCTACTGAGAGACGTTTGAGCAGGGATATGGGTGCCAACTCAAGGGAATCCCTTTTTAATCTGTTAGTTTGCGCAGGAGCAAAGAGGCTAAATTGGATTCTTCCTCCTCCATAACGTCAGGAAATGAACCTGGTGCAGAAGACGCAGCAGCAGGGGCCCTAGAATAGAGGCTGTGAACACGATCAGAGGCCTGGGAGCCTGCTGGGATGAAGAGTCACGCGCACACCCCAGGATGGGGGAACCCCCCAAGTAGAGCCAGCGGACAGCGTCCTTTTTGGACATGAGGATGCCCATGAAGGAGGTGACTCACCCCCTCCCCGCAGCCCCGGCGCGTGGCCTGAGCTCGTTCCCAGTCCACAGGGCCCACTCTCAGAGGGGCTGTGACTCTTTAAATGGCTCACGGCCCTGTGTCCGGGAAACACTAAGAGCCTTTCTCTAGAACACTTCCCAGCCCTTTGTTACACCTCGCCCTGCCCGTCTGGGACCGAATTCCAGACTGGCCTGGAATTTTGGGTCCCCATTTATCCTGCCAGTCGACTCTTCCCCCAGACCGTGACCTCCCCGAGGTGGAATCCTCATCTCCTCCCTGCCTCACAGCACAGCAAGCCCAGAGCTGGGGACCTGGAATTGTCTGGGGACCCGCCTGGTGTGGCAAATTTACCATAAATGGCTGAGCCTTGGTTTGACAGACGACGCCACCACTGTCTCTGTCTTTGAACAGTTCACAGTCTAGTGGTGGAGACGGATGATGACAGACGAAGAGATGGCAATGCGCTCAGGAGGGAAGCCAGAGAAGGCGGAATGATTCAGTAAAGTCAGGGATGTTTCCTCGGGCTTGAGGATTGAAAGCTGAGGAGCAGTCCACCTGGGAATGCTAATAATGAACTTTCTTTAATATAACTTCCCCTTGGCCGCACATTTTTCTCAGTGATGTACACGGACTATCTCTAATCCTCATACAGCCTCAGTAGAGATTTCTCAGTATTATATCTTTTCTATGGTTGAAGAGACTGCAGTACAGAGGCATTAAAAAATTTTCTTCAGATCATGTAGCTGGTAAGAAGTGGTTCCAGGATGTAGAACCAAGGCGGCCTATTTTTAAGGCCCTGCCTTAGCCACTAGCCCAAGCTGACTAGTCAGGAGAAGGGGTGGGGGGCATTCCAGGTCAAGGGGACAGAAGTGACACGGGTACCCTGCAGAGCCATGAACACAAAGCCCACTTTTTTCCCGTAACAGATGTTGAAAATGTTATTGATGCATTTGCTTCCATCAAAGCCAGGAAAGTGAAATTATAATGAATTCTGGTTTTGGTGTAATAAAATATTTTAACTTAATGGTGTGAGTGCTCACGCCTCCTTTTCCACTTCTCAGTATTTTGCAACTCTAAGGTTCTAGGAAAAGTAATTATTTGAAGGAAATGAATAAGAGTATGTATGGAGAGGCATGCATTTTTCTTTTTGCTTCTGGCTCCGATATGGCTTTGACATGGGGCTATTGGATCCTGCCTTGCTGTAAAATTTTGATATTGCTCATCAGGGATGTTTCTGCATTCATTGTGAATTTTTTAAATATGATTTACTTGATTACTGAATTTTTTTACACCCCCTTCAATTTTACACCCGAGGCAAGTGCCTCACTTACCCAACTCTGGCCTTTGCCCCATGAAGAGCTGTGGATGGACAGCTTCTGGAGCAGCTGGAGTGGGGAATGGGTGCGAAAAGGTCAAAGGAAAGGGCACTGGAAAGATGCCTTTGGGATCAGATCACAGAGCACTTTCTTTGCTGTGATTGGGAGCAAGCAAGGAGAGAAAGCAAGAAAGGAAGAGAGCAAGAAGGAGAGAAAGAAAAATTCTTCAAAGTCCTGACTGTTCTACGCACGCAGTGTTGAATCCATTGGGAAGGGCTCTAATGGACACCAGCCAAAATCAAACATGGAAACTTCTGAACCGTGTGGGGCCCTCTTGAGCAGAAGAGGCCATCAGAGACAAGTGCACAGCAGACCCTTCTCTCCTAATTTCTCGTTACCGGCATCCCGGTCAGGCACTTTTCATTCCCATCTCCAGGCTCCCGAGCACTGCCCTCCCCCACCCCTGTCTTGCTTTATGTGAAATGTGTGATTTGAGACCATGGTGTCACATGTAAACCCTACGGAATAACATCACCAAGGACAACATCCAAGGTACCAACCCATTGTTCAGCCTTCAGTGGATCGGCTGCACGTTTTCCTTTTGGTCTTCTTCTTGGC
>PVIY010025642.1:0-34892 GCA_004026745.1 Myrmecophaga tridactyla | reverse complement strand
ACTCTATTCTATGATACATTGGGTAAAGACACAGATTACTGGCTTGAATTCTTTCTCTTCTTTCTAACTCTCTACTCCATTGTATTTCTGTTGACTTCGAAATCCTTGTGTAAAACCTAGGTATTGGGTCTTTTGTATAACCACAAAAGCTTGGAGTGTCATTGGGTTAATTTTTGAGAGGTCTATTTCACTTTTTGAATGTATAGTTGGGTAAGACTGGAGGAGGAAGAATGTGTCATTTGTGGAGGGCAGAAAGGTATAGAAGAACTGGATTAAAAAATATTAATTAGAGAAGGTGGAGGCTTACAGAAAAATCATGTTAAAGTACAGTGTTCCTTCTTTTGTTGCTCAGATGTGGCCTCTCTCTCTCTCTCTAAGCCAACTCTGCAAATAAACTCCATACCCTCCCCTTTACATGGGACATGACTCCCAGGGGTATAAATGTCCAGGGCAAGAGGGTACATGACTCCTGGGGATGAGTCTGGCCCTGGCTTCATGAGAGTGAGAAAGACTTCTTGACCAAAGTGGGGGAAAGAAATGAAACAAAAAAAAAGCTTCAGTGGCTAAGAGATTTCAAACAGTTGAGAGGTCATTCTGGAGGTTATTCTTATGCAATATATAGATATTCCTTTTTAGTTTCTAGTGTATTGGAATGGCTAGAGAGAAATGCCTGAAGCTGTTGAACAGGAATCCAGTAGGCTTGATTCTTGATGATGATTGTATAGCTATATAGTGGGACCATGTGATTGTGAGAACCCTGTGACTGAAACTCCCTTTATCTGGTGTATGGGCAGATGAGTAAGAAAATAAAGACAAAAATAAATAAATAATGGGGGGGATAAGGGGTATAGGATGCTTTGGGTGTTCTTTTTTACTTTTGTTTGAATAATGAAAATGTTCTAAAATTGATTATGGTGATGATACTGTGAGCCACAGATTGTATAGTTTGGATGATTATAAGGTATGTGAATATATCTCAATGAAACTGCATTAAAAAACAAACAAAAAATTACAGTGTTCCTGTATAAACCCTATTATCAACACTGAATTTGTGGTAACTTTGCTACAATTGATGAAAGAATATTATAATTGTACTATTAACAATACTCCATATTTTACATTAGGTTGTATTTTTTCTCCATATACCACCTTATTATTAATGCCTTGCAGTAATGTGCAGTAAAATTTTATGTTTATACGATTAACTATAGTTCATCATTTACAATAGGGCTTACTGGGTTGCAAGACCCCATATTTTATCTTATAATGACATTCTAATAACATATATATGACCTAAAATTTCCCATTTTACTCACATTCATATATGTAATTCAATGCTGTTAAATGCACTCACAATATTGTGCTACTATCACCATCCGTTTCCAAAACTTTACAATCAACCTAAGTAGAAATTCTGTACAAATTAAGCATTAACTCACCATTCCTTACCCTCAAACCAACCCTCAAAATATAGCAACCTGTATTCTAGATTCTAACTCTAGAAGTTTGCTTATTCAAATTATTTCATATCAGTGAGATAATACAATATTTGTCCTTTTATGTCTGGTCTATTTCACTTAACATAATCTCTTCAAGGTTCATCCATATTGTTGTATGAACCAGAACTTCTTTTTATGCTGAATAATTTTCCATTGTATGTATATACCATATTTTGTTTATCTATTCATTGGTTAATGGACACTGGGGTTGCTTTCATCTTTTGGCAATTATCAGTAATCCCACTATGAACTTTGGTATGCAAATATCTGCTGAAGTTCCTGCTTTCACTTCTTTGGGGTATATACCTAGTAGAGGGATTGCTGGTTCACACGGTAATTCTATACTTAGCTTCCTGAGGAATTGTCAAATTGTCATAGTGGTTGCACCATTTTACATTCTCACAAGCAATGAATGAGTGTTCCTACTTCTCAATATCCTCCCCATTTTTAAAATTTTCTGTTTTTTTAATAGTAGCCATTCTAGTGAGTGTGAAATGGTATCTCATTGTGGTTTTGATTTGCATTTCTCTAATAGCTAATGATGTTGGGCATCTTTTTATGTACTTTTTAGCCATTTATATATCCTCTTTGGAGAAATGTCTGTTCAAGTCTTTGGCTCATTTTATAATTGGGTTGTTTGTAATTTATTGTTGAGTTGTAGGATTTCTTTGTACATTCTGGATATTAAACTCTTATCAGATATGTGGTTTCCAAATATTTTCTACCATTGAGTAGGCTGTCTTTTCATTTTCATGATAAAGTCCTTTGAAGTACAAAAGTTTTTAATTTTGATGGGGCCCATTTATCTATTTTTTTGTTCTTGCTTGTGCATTGGGTGTAAAGTCTAAGAAATCATTGCCTAACACAAGATCCCAAGGATAATGCTTCCCTACATTTTATTCTACAAGTTTTAGAGTCCTGGTTTTTATATTTAGGTCTTTGATCCATTTTGAGTTAATTTTTTTTCCTGTTTTCTTTTGAGTTAAATTTTGTATAGGGTTTGAAATAGGGTCCTCCATCATTCTTTTGTATATGGATATCCACTTCATCCAGCACCATTTGTTGAAGAAGCTATTCTTTCCCAGTTGAGTGGACTTGGCAGCCTTGTCAAAAATTTATTGGCCGTAGATGTGAGCCTCAATTTCTGAACTCTCAGTTTGATCCCATTGGTCTGTATATCGCTCCTTGTGCCAGTAACATGCTGTTTTGGCCATTATAGCTTTGTAATAAGCTTTAGCAAGAAGTGTGAGTCCTTCAACTTCGTTTTTCCATTTCAAGATGTTTTTGGTTGTTCAGGGCCCCTTACTCTTCCAAATAGATTTGATAATTGGCTTTTCCATTTCTGAAAAGTAGGTTGTTGTGATTTTGATTGGGATTGTGTTAAATCTGTAAATAATTTTGGGTAAAATTGATATCTTAACAATATTTAGTCTTCTAATCCATGAGGATGGAATGTCCTTCCATTTATTTAGATCTTTGATTTCTTTTAGCAATGTTTTGTCATTTTCCGTGTATAAATCATTTACACCTTTAGTTAAATTTATTCCTAGATATTTGATTCTTTTGCTATTGTAAATAGATTTTTTCTTGATTTCCTCCTCAGATTGGTTATTACTAGTATATAGATAAATTACTGATTTTTGTATGCTGATCTTGTACCCCACCACTTTTCTGAATTCGTTTATTAGCTCTAGTAGCTTTGTTGTAGAGTTTTTGGAACTTTCTATATACAGGATCATGCAAATTATAAAAGGTTTATTTCTTCCCTTACAATTTAAATGCCTTGTATTTCTTTATCTTGCCTAATCACTCTGGCTAGAACTTCCAGTAGAGTGTTGAATTAAAATGGTGATGGTGGGTATCTTTATCTTTTTCCAAATCTTAGATGGAAAGCTTCAGTTTTTCACCATTGAGTATGATGTTAACAGTGGGTTTTTCATATACGCCCTTTATCATATTGAGGAAGTTTCCTTCTATTCCTGTTTTTTGAGATATTTGTATAAAGAAAGGATGCTGGATTTTGCAGAATGCATTTTCTGCACGAGCAGAGATGATCAGGTGTTTTTATCCCCTTTGTTTTGTTAATGTGGTGTATTACATAAATTGATTTTCTTATATTAAACTACCTTTGCATACCTGGGGCAAAACTCATTTGATCACGGTGTATAATTCTTTTAATGAGATGTTGGATTTGTTTTGCAAGTATTTTGTTGAGGATTTTTGCACCTAGGCTCATAAGAGAAATTTGTATGTAATTTCTTTTCTTGTAGTATCTTTATCTGGCTTTGGTATTAAGGTGATGTCGGTCTCGTGGAATCAGATTGGTACTTTTCCCTCCTCTTCAATTTTTTGGAAGAATTTGGGCAGGATTGGTATTAATTCTTCTGGAAATGTTTGGTAAAATTCTCCTGTGAAGGCATCTGGTCCTAGGCTTTTCTTTATTGAGAGGTTTTTGATCACTGATTCAGTCTTTTTTACTTGCAATTGGTCTGTTGAGATTTTCTATTTCTCCTAGAGGAAGTATAGGTTGTTCATGTGTTTCTAGGAATTTGTTCATTTCATCTAGGTTGTCTAGTTTGTTTGCATACAGTTATTCATAGTACCCTCTTATGATCTTTTTATTTCTGTGGTGTTATTAGTAATGTCATTTTTGCTTTTTTTGCATCTTCTCTTTTTCTTTTCTTTGCCAGTTTAGCTAAGAGTTTGTCAATTTTATTGATCTTTTCCAAGCACCAACTTTTGGCTTTTTAGATCTTTCTTCCTTTTTTTGGGGGGTGGGGGGGGGTACATGGTCCAGGAATCGAACCTGGGTCTCCTGCATGGAAGGTGAGCATTCTACCACTAAACCACCCATGTGCCCTCTATTTTTTTTAATTCTCAATTTCCCTTATTTTTCTTCTTATCTTTGTTTCCCTTCTTTATGTTGATTTTGTCTCACGTTATCTTTTTATATATTTTTTGTCCATTATCAGGAATTATACCTTTCTCTTCTCCAGCTGTATTCTCTTATAGGACTTGAAAAGTAGAGCTGTATGTTGAGGATACAATATTACTGGGTTTTGCATTTACCCTTTTAGTTACTTTTACTGAAGCTCTTAATTCTTCACTTTACTTCAGTCCACTCTCCCCTGTCTTTTCCTTTCAACCTGCAGGACTCTCTTTAGTAGTGCTTGAAGGGCAGGTCTTCTGTTGATGAACTCTCAGGTTTTGCTTGCCTGTGAATATTTTAATCTCACCCTCATTTTTTAATGACAGTTTTGCTGGATAAAGAATTTTGGGCTGTCAGTTTTCTTCTTTTAGTACCTTAACTGTATCATACCATTGCCTTCTTGCCTCCATGGTTTCTGATGTGAAATCAGCATTTAATCTTATCCTATGTGACAAATCCCTTTTCTCTTTCAGCTTTCAGGATTCTTTCTTTATCTTTGGCATTTGACATTGTGTTTAGTATGCTTCTTGCGGTAGGTCTATTAGGGTTTACTCTACTTGGAGTACATTGCACTTTTTGGTCATGTATATCACTGTCTTTCATAAGAGCTGGGAAATTTTCAGCCATTATTTTTTCTAATATTCTTTCTGCCCCTTTCCTTTCTCTTCTCCTTTTGGGACACCCCTGATGCATATGTTTGTTCACTTTGTTCTGTCACTCAAATCCTTGAGACACTGCTCAATTTTTTCCTATTCTTTTTCTCTATCTTTTCTTCAGACTATATGATTGTGATTGACTTTACTTCTATTTCACTAATTCTTTCTTGTGCCTGTTTAAATCTGCTGTTGTATGCCTCTAGTGTATTTTTAATCTCCATTATTGTGGTTTTCATTACCCTTCTTTTCATGTTTCTTTTATACTTTCATATTCTTCTTTATTCTCATACCTTGCCTTCTTAGTATTCTTTATCTCTATGTATATTTTCCTTATCTCCTTGAACTGATTTAGGAGATTTGTTTGAACTTCTTTGATTTGTTGTTCCAAATTTTGTGTCTCCTCTGAAGTTTTAATTTTTTCTCTTACCTGGGCCATATCTTCTGGTTTCTTAATATGGCTTGTCATTTTTTCTTATCTCTGAGCGTCTGATTATCTTGATGAGTTTACTTTGAAGGTCAGTTTCTCCCTTTTGTGTAGGGTTTTATTGTTGCGTGGTTTTGTGTTAAGGCTCTTCTTTGATGCTTGGTCCAGATTATTCTGGACCTTTAAATAATCCATGTTTAATTGTTCAGATTTTCTCAGTTCTTCCTCTGTTTCTTACCCTGGGTATGTGGTGCACTTTTTAAGAATGCACTTTTTGTGGAATTGTTTCACCTCCAGGAGAGAGCTTCCTTTTCTCTTTTCTGTCTCTGGAAACCTTGATCTATTTTGTTTGTTTTTGTCCAGAATTCCCCGCCCCTGCCCCCAGCTCCTATGGTTTGTTTAAATTCCCTCCCCCACTCTTCCTACTTTTCTTTACACTTTTCTATTCTGGAACCCATTCTGTTTTATAGCAGTTTGCCTCCCCCACACCCCCACCTTTATCTTCTTTTTCTGTGAGGCTTTTCTGCCTCTGGTTTCTTCCCTTTAGAATATACTGCCCTAGGTACTCAGGTGAAGTCAATCCAGAAATGTAGGTCAGTCCAGAAAAGCCCATTTACCATTTAGTAAATGAGTGTGCACACCTCTTGCTACAGTTTTGCTAGGTCTCTCTCTGTTTCTCTGTTTTGTCCTGGGGACCTGTGTGGGTTTGAATCTGTTATGTACCCCAGAAAAGCCATTTATTTTAACCTAATCTTGGGGGCAGAACTATTGTCATGTGGGACCTTTTGATTAGGTTGTTTTCATAGAGATTGTGACCTGCCCATTCAAGGTGGATCTTAATCAGTTTACTGGAGTCCTTTAAGAGTGCTTAGAGAGTTTAGAGAAGCTAAAAAAGAAAATGCCCTGAAGTCAGAAGGACCCACAGGAGCTGAAAGAGCCGTTTGAAACCCACTCAGGAGCGGACAACAAATGCCATCATGTGCTTTCCCATGTGACAGAGAAACCCCAGATGCCAGTGGCCTTTATTCAGAGTCAAGGTATGGTCCCCTCTTAATACCTTAATTTGAACATTCCATGGCTCTAGAACTGTAAATTTATGACCTAATAAATCCCCTTTGTAAAAGCCAGCCCATTTCTGGTATGTTGCATTCTGGCAGGTTTAGCAAACTGAAGCAGGGCCCTTTTGTATGCAGCACTCCTTAGTTGCTTGTGTACTGCCCTGGGTCTCTTTTTGGGTCCCTGTGCCTAGATATGCGTGGGGTTCTACTTCCTGCTGTGAGTGGCTCTTTGGTTTGTATTCATGGCAGGGGAGGGACCAGGACTTGCTGCCTCAGGGTGACTTCCAAGCTGTGGGGCCTAGTGAGGGGGGAGGGGTCTAGACGGGCTGATCTGGGAAGAAAATCTCCTACCTAGCCTTGGAGATTGTTTTTCTTTTTCTTAGATTCAGCATTTGTGGCAACCTTCTCCAGTCTCTGTCATCCTCCTGAGTTCTAATCTATGGGATTGGTCCTTTTATTAGTTGTTTCTGAGGAGAGATTTTTCTGAGCGATGTCTTACATTGCCATGTTGATGGTGTTACTCGAATTATTCAAATCCCCTTCTGTGTGTCCTGTGTACCTCGTTTCTGAACGTTCTTGCTTGGCCTCAGTGGCTCACCATCCCTGGCTCATGATAGATGTTTTCACATCTCTATGTAAACAACCTAAACAAAATTTTGACAATTGCCTGTGAGTGAGAGCCGGAGCACACAACAGAAAGTGCCAGGATTCCTTCCAGATTTGTGGGGTCTGGTGGAAAATTTGGATTTTAATGGAATTAAAATGTTTGTCACTGAGCTGTGACTTGAGGGAGGAAATTAAGTTGTTGAGAATCTTGGATAGCTCATTTTTCTCACTTGATTGAAAAAAAGTATATTTATAATTTCCTTTTCACCATCAGACTATATTTCACAGTCTTCCCTTCCCAAAGTCATTCTGGCCATTCATTATTCATCTTCCCTTATTTATTGACTGCCTGTTAGGTACTGAGTTCTGTGCAAGGCATAAAAAGACTTCTGCCTTTGTGGAGCTTATTTTATTTTATTTTTTTAAGTTTGTGCTCCTTGTGTTACTAGAAGGGAATTAAGATAAGCACTATGCAAAGATAATAAAATGGTCATTTTAAAATGTGGTAACCATACTGAGAAAGAGGCCTGTTTAATCTGGGTAATGTTATCAACAGATAAACCATGTTAGTTGTTTTAGTAATTAGGATGTTTTCTGCATTCCTGTTATATCAGTTGTCATGGCAGTATAAGTTTGACTTCATAATGTAAAATATGGCTAGGAGACACATTCCTTTAAAGATTATGAAGTTGTCTGAGCTGTGAATTCTGTGTTAGAAAGAACAGGAACCATGCAGATAACCCTTATTCTGAAACTTTAATGAACCAGGAAATTTTGTTTTCCACATTGTCATTCTTTTGATATTAAGACCATGAAGTATTATTGGACAAATAATTGTTTTCATTTACAAATTTCACCAGGGCTCCAGTTAACTGACAGAGACACAGTCTAAAAGTATTATTTCTGTATATATTTTTAAAAGTCTTTGCTGTTTCTCTTTCGGCTCTCAGAAATGCAGCCTTGTCTCTCTGCTGCTGAGCTGCATTTATAGCTGTATCGCTTACTACTGATTTTATTTTTGCATAAATCCAATGCAGAGATCCACATTAATACAAACATGCAAAGATCAGGAGGTCCAAAGAGTGGTTTTCTTAGCAACTGACCTCTGTTTCTCTGGAGCTTGATGGTATTTGTTGTCACTGTGTTAGCAAAACTTTTTAATTTAAATGACGAAGGCCATGGTATGTTTGTATCGGAAATGTTATTTAGGACTTTCTGATTTTCATTTAGAAAAAAAAGATCAGTTTTGGTGTTTTCACAGTTTAGAGGCTATCTTATACTCCCCATATTCATAAAAAAATGAAGAGAAGTATGGAGAGTAAAAGAAAAAAATGAACATTACTTTTCTAAACAATTATCTAAGAATCATCCTTTTAGTTATCAAAACATATTGAGACAGGTAACTATTTTTGACTCTGTATATTTATACTGATTTATATGAGCACATGATAGCTGGATAATTTTGTCCAAATTAAAAGGTAAGGAAAATATTTAATTACAAGGAGGACTTTTTGGGTGTATGTGTTTCAGTGGTTTCATTTATAAAATTTGAAGCAAACAGCACACCCATATTCTATCTTCTTTTTGTTAAAATTGAAGCATTGATTCCACTGCTGTCAACATCAGCCTGCCTGCTGTGGTTTGGATCTCATTGCCTGTCAAGAGCTTTGGTCCTTCCATTTTCCCCTCACTCCTAAGTCGTGCTTTTGTCCCTTCCACCAGATTGTTTTTTGTTAACATGCCTATTCTTCTCTGATGCCCCTACCCTCACATAGCTGCTATTCTGTTTTTATTTTACCCTTCACAGTGGAGGTTATTGGAAGAAGTTTTAGTGTTGACTGTGTTTGCTTCTGTATTTCTTCATCCCAGTCCGATGGGTCTTCTGGCCCACCCAGTTCGCCGTAGCTGCTGTTTACAAGGTCACCAAAGGTCCCATGTTGCCAGCTTCCATAGTTACTCGTTTGAGTTTATCTTATTCAGCCTCTACTACACGGTCAACTTGGTTGAGTCCTACCTTCTTCTTGGGACACCTGGTTTCCTTTTGGTGTCAGTGACAGCACACTTTCCTGACTGCGTCGGTCCTTCACAGTCTTCAGTCTCCTCTGTGGGTCCTTCTTCCTCTGCTTCACCTCTTAAGTGTAGAGTGTTGCGAGCTTGGTTTTCTTGATCTACAATCTCACCCTGAGTTAGGGGTGCCAAATTTAGCAGATACAAATGTAAGATGTCCCTTTACATTTGAATTTCAAATGAATTTTTTTGTCTAAGTAGATCTCATGCAATATTTGGTATATACGCCAATACAATATTTGTCATATATAATATATATGTGGTATATATTATATTTATATATATATTTGGTATATATATTATATACTATATACTTGGTATATTTGGTATATGCCATATATATATATACATTTATATATAAACAATATTATATATATATAAATATATATGTTTGGGACATACCTTACTAAAAGGAATATGTTGTTTGTCTGAAATTCAGATTTAACTGGTGTCCTGTATTTTATCTGGCAACCCTACTCTGGGTTTTGCTCATTTGGATACATGGTGTTAAATGCCATCTGCATAGTTCAGAATTAACCTTTTCCCTAAGTTCCAGTTTTGTGCTCCCAATTCCTTAAACAACACCTTGGACATTTGTCTTTTCAAATTTAATATATTCTAAAGAGAAATAATAATTTCCATCCCCTCTCTTCTTACCAGTAACACCAATATTCATCCAACTCCATCAGCCAAAATATAACTATATTCTTGATTTCTCTCTTCTTTACCAAGCTCTCATCAAATCTTTGAACAAATCCTAATGTCTAAATATCCAAAACATATCACAAATATATTTACTTTTCTTCATCTCTCATGATATCACCTTAGGTCAAGCCATCATTTAAGTTGCCTGGACTATGGCTCCAGCTTCCAGTTTTCTCTCCTTCTACTGATTCTACCTCCTTCAACTCTTTATCCACATAACAGAACTTTAAAGTAATTTTTAAAAAATGTAACCAGGTCTTGTCAATTGTCCTGTTGTTTCATGACTCCATTCACTTGCTCCCTCCAATGGCTTTCCACTACACTTTGAATAAGACTGAATTTTTATTATAGTTACCAAGACTTCCATTATCTGACTGCTGCCTGTGCTACTCTTTCGCCTTATGCTTACCTACTTCAGACCCACTGCCTTCTCTCTGTTTCACAAAAAAGGCCTAGCCCTTTCTGTCTTGGAGCCTTTGTATTTGTCCTTTCCTTTTGCCCAGAATAGGCCTTCTATACCTTACACCCCCACCTCTCCAGCACTATCACATAACCTTGTATTTTTTTCATGGTATTGATCCATCTTTGATATAAAAATACTGTTTATTTCAGTATTCATTTATTTTCTCCTTATATAACATAAATTTAATGAGGGGAAGGACCTTTATTCTTCTGTTATTTATTTAACTCTAGCTTCCAAAATAGAACTTAACACATAGTAGGAACTCAATAAATCTTTGCTGATTGAATTTTGAGTTGATGGCTTTCTAAATAAATTTGAGTCATGATAGAGCATAAAAATATTTGAGCATGTTTCTCTTCCCTGGATTTGAAAGTAGGTAGAGAATAAAAATATTTGCATAGCTTATTTCTTTCAATTGGTGCATATGCTATGCTATGGAAGTGTATACACTGGTGAAAAAAAAAAACAAAAACAAAAATAGCAGTCAGCATTAATTAAAATCCTGAAAGTGGTTCCCTCTGCTGGTATGAGTTGGTTCTATCCCTGGGGAGAAGTCTGGCAGATTATACACAGCCTGGATCCTACAAAAGATTGTCCTTGAACATCAAATTTAAGCTTGTCAAGGGGTGGAGAAAATGATTTGTAACCTGAAGAGATTGTAGATTAATATTTCTGAAAAACTGCAATAGACCCCCTATTGCACTTTGTTTGTTCCACTACCAGGGCCACCCTCCCTCTGGTATAAGAAATGCTTTGCACAAAATAGCATCTTTACTTTGTATATAGACATTTCCCCTGCCCCAAGATTGGGTTTCCCAGTGAGGTGTAACATTCATTAGCCCCTTTGGACAATGCAGCCTGCTGAAATAGACCTGTGTCTTTATCTCAGAGCTTCATTTCAGAGTCAGAATGCACTGGATGTCTGGGGGAAGCTGTGATGTATGAAGCAGAAAGAAGATTGATTTTTCACAAGGTACCTTGTACCTGGAGTAATGAGAGTGGCAAATTACTTGCTCACTGAGCAAACATGACAGGAATGTCATAGAGTGAATTTATATTTATGCAAACACACTGGGGTCACATAGGTGGGAATTCCACAAAGTGACCTTATCTCGGGAAGATATTCCTCTAAATCACCAGATTGCACCAAAAAGACTACCCTCAGCAAAAGCTGTATAATAGCTGCCTAAAAAACAAATACTTCTAATGAATAATGTAATGCTCATGGTACAGTAAGAAATAGGATAAATTGTAGTGCCATTTTAAAATGAGAGTCTTCATCTCACAGGCTATTTCTGGTGTTCATCTTGGATTTTGTGGCAGTGGAACATAAAATATGTACTTTAATAGAGTAAAAGGAATGGGGTGATTTATCCTAGTCATTCTGGGGCCTTTAGAACCTCTCATTTAGTAATGGAAAAAATCAGTGGTTGATGGGAAAGCAGATAATTTTTCTATGTTTAAGCAGACCATGCATGGAGAACACACAAGTTTCTTAGAACATTTGGGCAGACAAAAAATAAGTCAAAGTGACAAAAAGAAAGGGTGACAATATTTGGTTAAAGTGTTTCAAAATTTCCAACGTAATGGTTTACACATTAACTTTGTAAAACATTTTTGATACTCTTAGTTGTAAACTATTAAAAGAGCATCAAAAAAGAAGACTTTTGTTATGTTAATAAGTTTAAGAGCCTACTGATTTTAGCAAATAGTCCTGGAAAGAGAACATTTTTTTCCACTTTGATATTCATTCATTTGTTGGCTATTCATTATTCGTTTTTTTTGAGACCCTAGTTTGTGCTTGGCATTGTGCTAAATTTAAGGGACACTGAGATAAAAGAAAGCAACCAGGTTCTCAAGCAGCTCATTCCTAGTAAACCAGATAGTCATATAAGATAAATCCAGAGAAAATGAGCACTGTTAAGCTTTGTCATGGGACTGAGCTTTGAGTCCTGGAACTGAGCAGAACACACCAATCTAGGAGGGCTGCTATTCACCTGCTTTTACTCCCTCTAGGCACCAAAACCTCAATTGAAATTCTAAAGTCTGGTCCAGTTAGTCTAGATCTCCATGAAAGGACAAATGGTGACATGTTTTAATTTGGTACCTTATGAGACAACAGAATGTATATAATGATTTCTGTGTGCCAGGCAGCATCTTAAGCTCTTCCTTTGTGTTAGCCAATTTAATAATAACACTACCCCTATTAAGTAGATATCAGTATTAATTTCCACTTTGCAGACAAAGAGATAAGTAGAGAAGGAGATGAATAAACTTTCCGAAAGTCACACAGTAGTTAGCCATCATGACTGGCCGGATGCGAGTGTAAGCCCCTCTGCTGAACAGCAGATGTGCACTAGATGCCATGGGCACAGAGGAAGGGAGTTTAACCTCTACCAAGGAGGGGTAGGTTCACAAGAGGCATCATTGAAAACAATTGAATTCACATTTTGGAATAAGAAATATTCTATAAACTATACTGTGTGGCTAATTAAGATGTTCACAACTACAAATGGTATAGAGTAGTGCTCAGGTATTCACTTCTAGTACCTACTAGAACTACCAAGAATTTGAAACCCACACTTCGGTTTACTCTGAAATTCTCTTCCTTTAGGCTCTTTTGATCCTTCTGTGTGTCCACACAATTCTTGCTTTAAGCTAATATGTGCTGGATTGTTCCATCTGTGTTTGAGACCCTAATTTTTGAGTCTCTTTATTCACTTGATCTCTTTAAGTATAGCCTCTCACTAAATTTCTAAGAAAGATCGCATCCTTTTAAAGCTTTGCAAAATGTGAGTCGTTATGTGTACTTGTTAACTTGGCTTTGCCTGCTTTCTCTGTGGAAGGATGTGGCAATGATTGGATCCTTCTGGTCTGAGTGCTCTGTGTTCTTTTCCATGTGGTGTGTTCTTTAGGCTGCAATTAGGATTTGAATTTCCTTTGGGTGGTAAGAGTCCTGATTGGGATCAGAGATAACAACAAACTTCCCATTTGACAGAAATATGGATGCCTTCTGGCTTTAATCATTTAGAGATATTCTGGTTTCACCGTTTCATCAGTCTGCTTGTTATGTGGGCAATTGGCTAGTGCTCATTAAATATTTTCTACATGCCAAGCACCATTCTAAGTGCTTTCTTAACTGATTTAATAGTAAATTAAATCCTATTGGGTAGGCACTACTGTTATTTCCATTTAAACATATGAATAATTTTTCTAGCATTATACAGGTCGTATGCAGTCAAGGTTGACATATTATTCTAAACCTCCCTACTATAAAGTGGTTGATGTATAGGTTGCAAATTCAACTTTCCTGGGGGAGGATCAAAGAAATCTTGGAAGATTTAATAGGTGATTTCAATATGACACTGATTTTTCTATTTTATCTTTCCTGTTACTCTATAATTGTTAAATGTAGCAGCCCACCTGGATAATATGCCTCAATTAGTTGAGCATTTACTCTGAGGCAGATACTGGTCTAAACATTCTATATGCATTAACACATTTAATCCTTGTAATCCTTTGAGAAAGGCATCATTATTTCTTCCATTTTGTAGTTAAAGAAATTGTAGCCCTTGGTACTTTTGTCCAATGTCCTGAAGTTGGTAAGTATTAAATATAGGGCTTGAACCCAGGAAGTCTGGCTCCTGAAATGTCACTTAACCACTGGACAGCCATTGCACTGTCAATATTGAATAAGATGGTCATAATTATATTTGAGTAATGTCCAGTAGTACAATTTATGAGTCATGCTATTTTATCCTTTGATATTTTAGGTGCCTGTAACAGCTAATAATACAAGACAACAAAAGTTGAGAACCAGTCTTCATTTAATATACATGTCTTTCAATTAGAATATAAGCCCTAGAACAGAGATAGAGCTAGACATTGCCTGATTAACACCAGAAAGTCCATTTAGATTGGGACCATGGGATACAGAACTAGATCTTGCCATGTGAGTGGTCCAATGATAGGAATCAGCTTGGGTTCTGAGGAAAGGTCTTATTCTGGTAGTGGAAGCATAGTATCTAGACAATAAGGCAAGAGAAGTATGGCCCAGAGAATTCTTGTGGAGGGCAGGAGAGCCACAAACAGGTAATCTGTGTTAAGGAAGACTGTCAGGGTATAGAAAAGATTAGGGCTGAGTTTCAGGGATAGTGCTCCAGGGTGTGGTAAGAACAAAGCAAGGTTCTTTACAGTTGCCCATGAAAATGAGTTAGGCTTTGGAAATTGATAGAAGCTCAGTTTCCAGATCTGGGGCAACATCTGAAAGCCAGACTGACAAATTTGATGTAAGTCTCATGCATGGCATTGGGCCAGATCTCTTCAAATTTCTCATGCCAATTACTGGGGCTGATCCAGATAGTCAGAGGGAAGTCTAAACTTAAAGGAAGAGGAGACAGATTCCTTATTTAGTAAGTCACTTTCTCCTTTACCAAAGGAAGGCCTGGGCAATATCTCACCTACCAAATGTGAACCAATTCCTTATTATAATTATGGGAGTTATTTCTAGAGTTAGATGCACACCATTGTTTGTACTTACTAGGTTCCTTTTTTATTGGTTCTTGAAATAGAGTGAAGACTGTGTCCCTAGACATCTTTAGGAATAAAAATAAGAAAAGGTGACCCATTTTGTCTCCTCTCTTTACAGGAGGGTATCAAATGTTTTCTTTTGTCAGAAAGTAGGAGTTAAGCCTGGTTAGACATGGCATAGCATCAACAGTCAAGTCATAAGAATGGATGGAGGAGAATCTTGATGACTATAAGCCCAAAAAGCAGAGAATCTCAAATTATTTCTACTTTTCTTTGGGATCATTTTATAGTTTTACCATTATATTGCTATATTATAGTTTTTTTTTCCTTCATACTTTAAGATGGAAAGAGTTCATTCAAAAACAGGGGAACAGAGGGGGTGTAAGGGTAGCTCAGTGGTAAAATTCTCATCCGCTTTGCAGGAGACCTGGATTCGATTCTTGTCCCATGCCCTTCCCAAAGAAAGAAAGAAACCAACAAAAGCAAACAAACAACTCAACAAATGGTGCTTCAATAATGGAATACTCACATGGAAAAATGAATGTAATGTGACCCTGTCATACAGCATACAAAAAAAAAAAAGCAGGGGATCAGGCAAAGGTGAACTGAATGAAAGACTTATCCTTCTTAGGTCATTCACAAATTGGATAATATGCCACAGTAGACTAAGTCTCAATTATATTATCATTTACATTTTCTGTTATATGGTATTGTCTAAGTGTATGGTGTCAGAGGTTCAGTGAACTTGAATTTTTTAATGTTTTTTATTGTGAAATATAACATATATAAAAATAGCAATAATTTTCCAAGTACATTTTAACAAGTAGTCATAGAACAGATTTTAAAGTTTGATATGGGTTACAGTTCTATGATTTTTCATTTTTTTCTTTTGCTCCAAGACACTGGAGACCAAAAGAAATTTCAATATAATGATTCAGCAGTTATACTCATTTGCTAAATCCTATCTTCTCTATTATACTCTTCTTTCTCTTTTTTTTTTATGAAAAATATAGCATATATACCAAAAGGCAATAAATTTCAAAGTATATTGCCACAATTAGTTGTAGAACAGATTTCAGATTTTGGTGAGTTACAGTTCCACAATTTCAGATTTTTACTTCTAGCTGTTCCAACGTACTGGAGCCTAAAAGCAATATCAATATAGTGATTCAGCACTCATACACATTTGTCAAACCCTGCCTTCTCTGTATAACTCCACCATCACCTTTGATCTTTCTCCCACTCTTTAGAGGTATTTGGGCTATGCGCATTCTAACCTTTTAATTTGGGAAAAGGCTGTTGATAATATGGGATAGGGAATTTGGAACTAGTTGATGTTCTGGAAAGGCTGGCCCCTCTGCATTTCAGGACTTACCTGGTCCAGGGACCCATCTGGAGGTTGCAGGTTTCTGGAAAGTTACCCTAGTGCATGAAACCTTTATAGAATGTTATATAACACCCTACATATTCTTTAGGATTGTTAGGAATGGTTTTGGTTGGGGTTTGGCATGTTATGATAGGTGGCAATGTCTAATTGAAGCTTTCACAAGCATGACCTCCAGAGTAGTCTCTTGACTCTATTCAAACTCTCTCAGCCACTGGTACCTTATTTGTTATACTTCTTTTCTCCCTTTTGGTCAGGATGGCATTGTTGATCCCATGGTGTCAGGACCAGGCTCATCTCTGGGAGTCATACCCCACAAAGCCAGGGAGATTTTTATCCCTGGATGTCAGCTCCCATGTAGGGAGGAGGGCAATGGTTTCACTTGCAGAGTTGGCCTTAGAGAGAGAGAGAGGCCACATGTGAGCAACAAAAGAGGTCCTCTGGAGGTGTCTCTTAGGCAGCCTATAGATAGACTAAGCTTTTCCACTACATACAATAGCTTCACAAGAGCAAGCCTCAAAATCAAGGGCTTGGCCTGTTGATTTGAGTGTCACTAAAGTTTGACACAGTATCCGGGGTTTCCCCAGTGATAAAGCCTAATAGTTCTATATTTTTTCTCCCATTCCTCAAGGGACATTGCCAATACTTTTTGATTATCTGCTTAATATACTCTGGGAGGTATCAAGGCATTACGTTAAGTGGTACTAAGTTAAAGATTCTCATTCGTATTCTGGGCTCCCTGTGTTTGGAGTGTTTAAATGATCTATCCAGACAGGTTGAGTTAGATTATGTGCTATAGAAAATTTAGGTTCTGGACAAAATAAACCTTTCTTCCTTTGGTCTTGAAGAGTAGGCAAAGTTCTAAAATACAGACAATGTCTTTCTTATTCCTGTATTCTGAATTACCTTAATCCTAGTCTGGTTGGCTTTGTTCTTATCTTTAAATATGAACTTGATTATTTTTATACAGTTCTCAGTATGGAGTTATAAAGCTTCTCTGGCCCATAGCAGTATGCAGTCCATCTCTCTTTGGGCAAAATGTCAACTCTTGTGAAAGCCAAGAAAGAAAACCCTTTCTCTGGTGCAGAACATGCCCAGTAGTATTGCTGTAGGGCGATATGATGGAAGGAACAAGGAATTTGTAATCAGAGGACCTAAATATAGGTCTTAAAGCTGTCACTTATGAATATGTCCTGTTGGACAAGTCACTTTACCTCGCTGAGCCTCAGCTTTCTTATGTTTGGAAGTTAAATAATAACACCTTACTCCCAGTGTTGGATTATGGTTGTACATGCGTTTTGTGCAATAGACAGAGTTTCATTAAAAATAAGAAATTATGATTTTAGGCATTTCCTACAATTAAAAACAGAGACGTTTATTTATCAAGTCTTGTTTTTGCTTCTGCAGTAAAGACATTTGATATAATTCTAATAATGGAGTAGAAAAGCTATTTCAAGCAGGAGGCAAAACATCAGACTTAAAATGTTTTTGTTTCTCTTATCTCATTTAGCTTATATATTAATTGTCTTTGAGCTTCTTTCTGTTCTCTCTTTCTAACAAATTATTCTACGTTGTTCTTACTGAAATCCTTCTCAACATAGTATAGACATACTGCATGGTAGTTATAGCACACAATACATATTTATAGCCTAGAGAACATGTTTTCATCACATGTTCTTTTATATTTATATAGAGCACCATGATGATTCATGGATGGTATCCTGAAGTCTCTATGAAAAAAATTGTAAATTCTGTACTTTATTGATATGCTCCTTCTATTTAGCTTCACCTGGTTTAAAGTGCCTTGATTAAAAATATGGATTAATTCTAAGAAATGCAATGAATTTAATATTGAGAGAGGCAGCCACCAGTGTCCTGGTGAAAGGGCATCTACTTCAAATGTTTGAAATAGCAAAACTGCAGAGTAAGTGCTGGCTATTTATGTTAACTGGAAATAGTAATACTGTCTTATGAGCTGGTGGTAAATAATATTACCCAAAGAGCTTATTGACTCTTTTTCTTTGGGGGTATTTGATATTCAAATGATGAAAACACTATGTATAGATTTTACACGTTCAAGCTGCTGAGCTCTGCCTGCCTCCTCCTTGATCAGAGTCACTCAGTGCCTCCTGGTAACGAGTGCCTTAATGATAAATGCTTTCAGCTGGCCACCAGCATCCTTGATACTCTAAGTTGGACCCATTGCCGTAGACCACTTGTTATTCCATTCCATAGACTTAAGGGTGAAGCCAAATGAGATTGCTTGATCTTGATTCCATACCTTTCCTCAGACTCTTCTCTTGACTTGGCATGCCTTTTATTTTCATCATTTCTGCTTACTAAACTCTTCACATGGTTCATGATTTAGTTCAACTTTTTCCTGCTTCAGACCCAAATTCAACATTTACTGAGGATCTACTTAGTGCTGGTAAGAGTGAGGATACATCACGTGGGTTATCTAATTCAATTAGTAAAACTGTGGAGTAACTCATATTAGGATAAATTTGTTCATTCTATCCTGAAGTTTCCCAAGAGGATTTGAGAAAGCCAAAAGTTTTGTAGAGTTTAAAAAATTTTATAGATAGGACAACTGGGTTGAAGTAATTTGCTTTAGTTCACATAACTGACGACAGGATTAGAATCTAAGTCAGAATTTTGAGTATTGGCCTGGTGCTTTGTTCTGTTCACCAAAATTTTATGAAGGCATATTTTGATTTCCTAAGTTTTCTCTCTCTTTCTAAACCACTATTATCCTTTATTCAGTATTCCATACATCTCTGACTTACATGGCAAGTCTTCCACTTCTTTGTTTATAAGTCCTTTGAAGGAAAGAACTGAGGCTTGCTGAATTCTTTATCCCTTACAAGGACTATGTAGGGTCTTGCATATTATAAGAATTTAATATATCTATTTTGGGTGAATGCATGGCATTTCCCCAAGCCTAACTTTAACTAAGCAGCTGCATTTCCCTTAAGTTTGCCTGATATCAAGTATCTGTGGTAACTGCTTAATAATTGCTATGGAACAATGGCACATAGATGGAAAATGTGATTTCAGTCTTTCTTTCTGAATTTAATTAAGATGCCCCATTACATTCTTTTATTCATGGAAATTAATGGACAACAATCAATACATTATCACAAGCTTGTTTATAATCTATTTATTAACTGAAAGATGAATTTTTGTTTACCGTGTTACTATGAAACCTGAGATTAAAAAATTTACAACCCTAATTAGAAGTTTGATTCCATGTATGCAGGGAATTGTCTGTCATTTTTACAGCAAAACCACCAGTATTTAGTGTAACAGCAGATGTTTAATAATTGTTGAATGATTGATGAGCCTGTAGTTTCATCGAATGATGAAGCTTTGACTCTTTAGACAATATATTTTTAGAATTAAAACAAAATATACTTTCCCATAGATTGTCTCTTTTGACCTTCTCAACAAACCCTATGAGACTGTTAAGCCAGATATTATTGTCATTATTCTACAGAAAATAAAACTGAGGGTCAGAGAGTTTAAGTGATTCAAGAAATCATCTATCTAAACAGTAGCAGGTGACCAAGACTTGGATCCAAGTATTCTTACTCCAAATCCTGTGCTCTTTCTGTGTTATCATGCAGTGGCCGGAATATATAAACATAGAATGGAATGTTGGCCAGATCAGATGAAGTTAAGAATCTTTAAAGATGCTTTCTAGAAAGTTATATTTAATAAATTGAAATGCCTTTGACATCTGAAAGATGGTACAACTACAGAAGCAAGAGTACTGAGCTTAGATGAAGAATCTGAATTTGAGAAAGTTCCAACTTTCAGTGTTATAGGAATAATCTAAGTATAGCTGTTTTATTCTCTGCTTACTTCCTTTGCCTCCATATTCCAGTTTATCTGAACCATAAGCTATTTGAGGCTTCAAACATTTACCAAAGCCTTCTAAATATCCTTTTGTACTCTGTAGTTTTTGTTCTTACCAGCTGAAAAGAGCCAGCTGACTTTCTTGGTATTTTTATACCTTGGTCTTTATTATTTTCCTCCAGTATTTTCCACCCTATGCCAAAGTGCAGATGCTGTGATTGCTACTTCTATCTGAAGACATCTGCTTTTCAGTAGGTCCTTTCCTTTCTTTCATTCTCAATTGTAATTGTTATGTGTCACTGCTAAAGTATAGAGTGGAAACATATCAGATTTTGCTCTTGCAAAAATGAATATCTTGTTTTCAGCACTTGAATTCTCCTAGGGAGAGCAAGCTTAGCTTTAAATCCACAGAGTTTGCATTTGTATACTGGACATCATCAAATCTAGAACATTAAAATATTCTTGTAAGCACAGTTGTTTGATATAAAAGCATTCCTTTGAAGCCCATTACTCTAGGCACATTTTTCAATAGTGTTAATTAAAAGCACAGGGAAAATAACAGATTCATTTAAGGTCACTTTTATCTTTATCTGCTTTCTTGCTGCTTTTTTTTTTCTGGATCCAAGTCAAACAGAGTTTATATAAGCCAGAACTGGAAAGTGTTGTCTACTCTGAAAGCTAACCAGAAATATGATGGCGTAGATCAGAGGCCATACATTGTCTGTACTGGCTGTATTTGGCATGCAGAGTGCCAAAAAAAAAAAAAAAAATTGACTTAAAAAGTCAATTTATTGAGACTACTTTAAAATAGATTTCAGATATCATTCTGGATTTTGGTTTTTCATGAAAAAAATGGAAAAATCTGGAAACACAGAGCTTATATTTGCACATGCCATCAAAAGGTTAGAGCTGAGTGGTTGCTGGAGGTGAATTAGAGGGTGAAATTCAGCCTTTCTTTCACTTAGCTACCTGGCTCCTTCAAGCCTGGAAAAGAAATTTCATAGGAATTAATTTCAAATATTCTACTTTACAATATGGAAATATCATATTGGCCTTATTGTTTTCATTATCTGAAATTTGCTGGAAGGAACTTTAGACCTGGAGTTTGAAGACCTGATTTAGAGTCTGACTCTGCATTATACTAACTGTGACCTTGAACAAGGTATTTAACTTCTCTGAACTTGCTATCTTGTCCCAGCAAGGAGGGTGGTATATCTGCCAGTATGATGGTCATGCATATTAAATGTAATCATGAATGAGAAGACACCATGCAAGGGCAAGATACTTTGTGGGGAAATGGAACTATATTGTATATGGTTTCTCAAGGAACTTGGAATCTGGTTACAAACATATGATTCACATATAAGGTAAATACCATTTGAAAGTATCCTATTGCCTATAAGAGGTGAGGACATTAAAGAAAATGTGAATGATCATGTTACGTAGCCAGTCCTCAAATACAAATGATATATAAAATATATATGTATATGTGTGTCTTTTTCCACTTATTAGTTCATTTATTCCACAAGTATTTATTTAATGCCTACTCCATGACAAGAAGCATTATAAGGGCTGGGAATAAAGTAGTGAAATAGAGAGTCTAGGTGCATACTCTTATACAGTTTGCAGTCTAGTAGTGGGAGAGAGGGATGATAAGTAAACAAATAGATAAATACCATACTTTCAAATACCAGAAAGTGCCATAAAGAAAATAAATGTAAGTGATATAAGGAAGCTGATGAGCAGACCTGTTCCCATTATGACTGTTGCCGTATTACCAATTTTAACATGATTTTGTAATAAGTCTCATTTGTAGAATACTTTACAGTTTAGAAAGCACTTTCATGTTCAATGTACATGACAAGAAATTTGTTAACTCAGGGAGTATTCATTAAGTTGTAGGAAAATTGGCACAGTTGTTTTGTGATGTGTCTTGAATTAGTGTTCCTCACAATTGAAGTAAGAGAGTAGGAAATGGGAGAAATAAGGTCAGTAGGTTTTCAGCAAATATGAAATGACAATGGCCATAGTTTAAGTCAGCCCTACTCCCCCCTAATGTAGGGTGTGTTTTGGAGCATTTCTCTAAGAGTCCCAGGTAGTAGACTTCTGCCACCACCTTGGGACATAATTCTGCAATCTAATAAATCTCAGTGTTTAGAAAATTTCTCAAAATTATACATTTAACTACTTGTCTGCTGCTATACAGTTTGATTGCATACTGCCAGACCTTACTTGCTCTTGGGGAAAACAAAATTAATCCATAAGGAAAATGTTAGGGTAGCTGATGGCAAAGATAAGGTACAAGTAGTATATGTTACAGGATTGATTTTGTATATATACACTACATTTTGTTTATCTATTCATCTGTTCATGGGCACTTAAGTTTCTTCTATCAATGGGCAATTGTTAATAATGCCTCTATAAACATAAAGTAAAGATTGCAGCAAGAGAGCAACTCCTGAATCAGGGAAAAGTCATCTTAAAAACAGAAGCACCCCAATCAAGAGTCTGGAGTGAAATGCTTCAGGACACTGTTCCATAAGCTTTGAACAACCAGGAAGAACAGGCAGAAACATTCTTCTCAAGAATCTGCTGAAAACTCTCTAGAAACAAGAATTGTTTCTGCATTCGGGTTTAACCTGATTGGAGTTGTTGAGTTTCTTGGATGTATATAATCTTGTCTCTGTTAAATTTGAAATTTAAACAGAATTTTAAAAATTCCCTAGGCAGAGTTCATCAGCAGATCAGAGTTGGCAGAATAAAGAATCAGAGACATGAAGGTAAGACAATTGACGTTATTCAGTCTGAGGAGCAGAACGAAGAAAGAATGAGGAAATGTATACAGAAATTGAGGAACCTGTGGGACACCATCTAGTGTACTAATATATGCATTTTGGGAATCCCAGAAGAAGAAATAGAGAAAGGGGCAGAGAGAATATTCAAAGAAATAATGGCTGAAACCTTCCCAAATTTAACAAAGACGTGATTATATACATCCAAGAAACTCAACAACTCCAATCAGGTTAAACCCGAATGAACCCATACCACCACATATTATTATCAAACCAACACAGCCATAGATAAAGAAAGCCAACAAGAGAGAAGCAACATGTCACATACCATGGAACTTCAATAAGATTAAGAGCTGATTTTTCATCAGAAACCATGTAGGCATGGTTTAAAGTCCTGATGGAGAAAAACTGCCATTCATGAATTTTGTATCTGGAAAACTGTCTTTCAAAAATTAAGGAGAGAGTAAGATGTTCTCAGATAAACAAATGCTGACAGAAGACATATTCTTCATGTAGTCTTCTTGATGCCTTTTGGTGCTTATAAGATAGATATGGTAATCAAACAACTGCTATTCTTTGTTGAGTAAAGAAGTTAATCACAGGAGAATTTTATATAACCATTGGTTCTTAGCTAAGATTTATAGATTGCTTATTATTTGTAAGAATCTGTGCTTAGTACTTGACATAAATGAACTCATCTGCCATCCCTGCAGCTATATAAGGCAAGCACTGTTATTATGTACATATTATAGAAGAAGGAATTGAGTTGTGAATTTGAGTAACTTGTCTTTAACAGCTCATTCATGTCCAATGCTGGACCCAGATGTCTGACTTTCAAACTCAGGCTTCTATTGCCATATTATACTAGATTTGCTACATTTTAAATCTGAATATACAATTCAGGATTGTCTCAATTGGCTAGCAGAACTATACGGAAATTGAAGTGTTATTTAGCCATATTTTCCTGGCTCTGTATGCAGAAAATAGCCAACCAAAAAAAGAAAAAAAAGGATTTCATTATTTTCATCCCGACCATTCTCTATTAAATCCTAATCTTGTTTTTCTTAGAAAAGTATGTTTCTACATAGAAGTTAAAGAAGTTCCTTGCTTAAGATAATATATTCGAAAGTTAGGATAGGGTTGCTTGATTTAGCAGTTAAAAGTACAGGATGTCCAGTTAAATTTCTGGTAAACAGTACTTGATACCAATATTATTTGTCCCATGCTATATTTGAGATTTACTATCATTCATTGTTTATCTGAAATTAAAATTAATAGGATATTTGTTGCCACATTTGGCAAATAAAATTACAGGACACCCAGATAAATTCCAATTTAAATTGGTGTCTGGTATTTTATCTGGTAATCCTCTGTAAGGTTGCTACATCTGGTGTAGCAGTTCCATTAGGTCTAATCTCAATAAGATGATATCTAGTAGACTTAGCATGCTTAGCTCTGACAGTTTTAATTCACTCTTCACCAGACAATGCAGTGTTTATAAATAATAAATGGTATGCTGTTTAAAACTTGATCATTTTATAGCCTGAGGGGGCAGGTGCTTAGTTACAATAGTATTTCCTTTATCCAGAATCATGGCAATGAAGTTATTTTTTGAGGTACCTGAGAGCTAACACTGTGTTTTAGTCTTTTGAACGTGTACTGCCATGTAAAATGTACCGTGCTGTTGGCACCAGCACCAACAGCCCAAGCAGTGTTCAATCACTGTCATAATGCGGATTGAAGTGTGGGCAGAAGATCTGGATTCAAGACTAACCTGTAACACTTATTACTTGCTTCAAATTTATTTTTTCAGATTCTAATATGTAGTCTGGGGATACGAATACCTACAGAGCTAGTTCAAAGAGTTAACAAGAGGTTTGAATGAAACAGTAAACAGGATGATACATTTTATAAAACTATAAAAACATACATAGTAATACTAATAAATTAACTCTGCCACACATAGAGACATTTGGGGAGTATTTGTCCTTATACTTAATAATTCCAGAATGTTGCACCTTTACATAGAGTCAATGTCTGTGCGCTGATATCCCAGTATCATTGTTAATTTTGTAGAGCCATCAGAAGACTCTCTGTATCAGCTCTGCTTCCAGTTTTAGCCTGTTACTTCTAAATTCTTATATTCTTACCTTTTAATTGTATAGACTTTGGATACATTTCTTAAGGAGGCTTCCATTTTTAACCTATAATTCAAGTACATTAGCACTTTATATGTTGTTCAAAGACTCCCCCCAGCCGCCGCACTCTCTCCTGGGCAGGAAGCTATGTTTCATAGAATTAATAATTCTGGTTCATTGAGTGTTTACTCTATGGCCTAGCCTTGTGTTGACTCTTTATATAAATCATATTTCTGTCTCATAACAGTCCTACCAATATGTAATAATATTCATATAATCCATATTTGGACATTGAGGTGGCTCCAAGTTGTTAAGGAAACTTGACCAATTCATAATAGCTATTATATGTTGGAGCCAGGATCACACTCAGGAATGTATTTCTGACTTAAAATCCATCCTCTGAGGGGAGAATCTTTGAAGATATAGCAACACCTCTGATTTATAATATATCTTTATTTTGTTGAGTTCAAACTGTCATGTAATTTCTTGTTTATTATAATGACATTCTTGTGTAAGAAAATAGATACCATTCTAATTTTATTGATAGATTAAGAAGATAAGTGATTCAGTTGTAATAACAGATGCACAAAGTGTGGTGCTTAATGTTCAGCATTTTGAGTATCTTTTTAGCGCTTTCATAAAACTTAAATGATTATTTTTCCTTATAGAATTTTAGTATGGTGTTGGGTATTAGAGTGTACAGCCCTAGAAAATTGTGTTTTTGGAGAAATTATTTAAATGATAATACATTTCTATTTCATATTG
Source organism: Myrmecophaga tridactyla (assembly GCA_004026745.1). Classification (NCBI taxonomy): domain Eukaryota; kingdom Metazoa; phylum Chordata; class Mammalia; order Pilosa; family Myrmecophagidae; genus Myrmecophaga; species Myrmecophaga tridactyla. The sequence goes on along the minus strand of PVIY010025642.1, from coordinate 9,018 downwards.
TTACAAATGGGTGGCAAATGGCATGCGCAAGAATCTAATACTTTGCCTATGCATATGCCTAAAGCATAAAGCAATAGTGCTCCTCAACTTTTGTGCTCACTAAAAATGTAGGAAATGGATGCAAGTATGCACTTTGGGTGAAGAAAGGAGAAAATCATGGCTTTCAAATGAGATTATATTTGCTACCAGGCAATCCATAGAAACCAATGGAGCTTTCTTGGCTAAATCTACAAACTTGACTTCTTAATGCAACAGAATCCAAAAGGTAGATTTTAAAGCAATTTGAAACAATTGTTTTCATTCAAAAATAGTTGGGAAATGATTTAGATGCCAAAGTCTTTATTCTGAAGTTACCTAAGAAAATACAATTGGTCTAGTCATAAGATGCTGGCATATGAAAATGAAAATCTATAAACCTGTTATTATAACTTACAAAATGTGAAGTCCAAATACCAGTTCTTCAACAGAGAGATTCTACTTCAAATAATATTTTATTCCAAAGTACAAGTGTGGCTTGAAATACTATAATGTGTGACATTGGATATATGATGTAAAATTGATGCAAAATGAATACTATAATGAAAATGGCTAGAACATCAGCCTCTGGAATATATAACAAACAACATAGTATTATTGGTAGAGTTACATTAGTATCTACTAAATTTCGTATTATATATTCTACTTTTAACATTCTTTATTATGAAATATAACATACATACAAAAAGTGATAAATTTAAAAATACATTGTAACAAGTAGTTATAATACAATTTTCAGAGTTTGATGTGGGATACAATTCCACAATTTTGAGTTTTTCCTTCTAGCTGCTCCAAGACACTGGAGACTAAATGAAATATCAATACAATGATTCAACAGTCATACTTATTTATTAAATACTACCTTCTCTGTTATAAAATTCCTCCTTCTCCTTTGAGCTTTCTCCCAATCTTTAGGGGTATTTGGACTATGCCCATTCTAACTTTTTCTTGTTGGAAAGGGCTGTTGATAATATAGGACAGGGAAATGGAACTAGCTGATGTTCTGGAGAGGCTGGCCCCTCTCGGTTTCGGGAATTATCTGACTTAGGAACCCATCTGGAGATTGTAGTTTTCTAGAAATTAATCATAGTGCATGAAACTTTTGTAGAATCTCAAATAGAGCTCTAAGTGTTCTTTAGTGTTAATGGGGATGGTTTTGGTTAGGGTTTGGCAAAGCATGGTAAATAGGAATTTCTAGCTGAAACTTGCATAAGAATAGCCTCCAGAATAGCCTCTTGACTCTATTGGAATTCTCTCAGCCACTGACACCTTATTTTGTTAAAATTCTTTACCCTCATTTGGTCAGAAAGGCATTGTTGATCCCATCTTGCCAGGGCCAGGCTCATCCTGGGAGTCATATCACACGTGGCCAGGGAGACTTTCACCCCTGGATGTCATGTCCCACATAGAGGGAAGGGTAATGATTTCATTTGCAGAGCTGGGCTTAGAGAGAGAGGCAGTGTCTGAGCAACAAAAGAGGTCCTCTTAAGTAACTCTTAAGCATAACTATAGATAGGCTTAGCTTTCCACTACATAAAAAAGCTTCACAAGAGCAAACCTCAAGATCAAAGACTTGGCCTATTAACTTATGTTTGAGACAATATCAGAGGTTTCCCTGGTGGTAAAGCTAAATAGTTCCATATTTTTTCTCTCATGCCTCAAGGGACTTTGCCAATACTTTTTAATTATCTGCTCAAAGTACTCTGGGATGTATCTGTGCATTACATTAAGCTATACAGAATTACAAAACCTCACTCCCTTTCTGCACTCTGTGTCTTTGGGTTGTTTAAATGATCTATCCAGACAGGTTAAGTTAGATTATATGCTATAGAAAATTTAGGTTTTAGACAAAACAAGCCTCTCTTTCTTTGGTCTCATTGCACAGGTGAATTACTAAAATACAGACAATGTCCTCCTTACCTCTGTATTCTGATTTACCTTAGTCCCAGCCCTATTGGCTTCATTCTTATCTCTAATTGAAGCCTGGTCTCTTTTTTCACAGTTGTTGTATGTGGCAATACTGGCTTTCAGATATGTAGACCTCCTACTCTGAGTCTTATGTGTCACACAGGTACTCAATGTTCCAAGAAAATACCAGCTTATACCTATACAGCACAGCCTCTCAAAATCTAGAAAGAACAATTACAGCTCTGGACTAAATGTGACTGCTATAAGAGCTTACAATCTAGGCACAATTTTCCTTTAATTATTTTCTAAAAGAGACTGTACAATATTTTCCCAGTAGCGCTCTCTGAGATGATAATGATAAAAGAAGCTCACCCTGGAAAGATTGAAGGAAGGGTCTTCAAGGCAGAGGGAGCAGTTAGTGTAAAGTCTCTAATGAGATTGGCATGAGGGACAGAGGAAAGCCACTGCAGCGGAGAGAGGTGACAGGGATGTGAAGTGGGATCAGAGAGATAGAGGGGAGATGAGATTGGCCCTTGTCTCCAGTGAGAAATTTAGATTTTAATCTCAATGCAGTGGTCAGGCATTCCAGGGTTTTAAGTGGGGGAGGAGGGAGCATTGATGTTATCTGCTTAATATTTTATAAAGATAATCTGGCCACTATGAGGAAGGGTACTTGCCTCATCAATTGGGGCATTCTACCTCAAGGATAAATTATTGCATTAAATTTGGCTATTAAAATCCATGCCAGTATCACTAGTTTAAAATCTGATTACTTTAGATTATTAAATGCATAGAGAGAAATGCCCTAAAATGATTTTTATATTAATTACCGAATGTGGCCTATATTCCCATGAAACTTCAAGTGGAGGCGGGTGGTTGGATCCTAGGTGCCAGCTTTTTTCTCCTTTATACATCGAGATTTCTCCCCCTTTCCTGCATCCACCTTCTCTTTTTCAGACTGGTTAAAGTTAAACTTACTTTCAGATCCTGTGGGGAAATGATTTCTCTGATAGCATAATTGTTTTCAGTTCTTCTTTTCTTACGATTAAATGGTGGGGAGGAGAAATGTTTCAAAATTATCTAGAAATCTGAATCTTGGTGAATATAATTCAAACATGTAACACTAAAGAGAAGAATGGGAGAAATGAAGTCCTTCATTTTGACAACTTTTCACCTTAACATCCTTCACAGCCAAGGTTACCATTTCTCAATGATCCTGTTTCCCTTTTGCTCCTTGCAAACTCCTGCTGCTTGGGGACCAATCTCAGGGTTTGATCATCTAAGTGTATTCATCCTTCAATTTCTTGTTTCTTCCTCCAGTTTTTGCCATTATAAAATTCACATAAATTTGGCTGTGTTTTTATAGATGAATGAGAAAATTCTAATGGATTCATGCCTTGACATGGTGGAAAGTTTCTAAGCTGATATCTGACATTTCGTACCTATAATGCACAGGGAATGTCCCTTCTTTCTGTGCTCTCATACAAGGTCAAGAAGAAACGTACCATTCAGATTTTCTCCTTTGGGTTTTCTTCTTTGATATTGACCCTTTGTCAGAAATCCTTGTCACTCCATTACATTTCAGTTTGTTCAAATGTGATGAGCATTTAAATATTAGTTAGAGTAAAACATGTTCAAGATAGAATTTCCCCCTTCTGTTTTCCTTCTTTCCCAGTTTGCCCTTTCTTATCTTATTTTGCAAATTCTCTCTCTCTCACTCTCCCCTCTGTTTCTCTCTGTCTCTCATTCCTCACTACCTTCTTGCAGTTTTTTTTGTTTTCTGATTTCATCCTAAAGAGATGACATGTTGTTTCCTCCTAATGTAGGCAACTAAACAATATATTTGGCTCTAAGGCACCACTGACACTCTGCAATTACTCATTTACCAGTTATCAAGCTAGACCTTATGGGTGGGGGGTATTCACAAAAATGTGGGGCAAAGTCCTTACCTTTGGCAAGCTTATATGAGAGTAAGGAGATATGTAAATAAAAAATCATAATACAGCATGGCAAGTACTGGTGTGCATAGATATAGATGGTTACACTACATGGTCTTGAGCAAATCCTGAAAAGGAAGTTCTAACCTGCACCATGAAAAATAAATAGAACATAGCCGTTTGAAGAGTGGTTGGGGGTGGAGTGAGGTGGGTTTGATGGATGATATGGTTTCAGGTGGACAGAGATGTGAGATTTATCTGGAAGTCATTAAGGGAATTTAGTAGCTAAAAATAGACTATGAATGTAGTAAGGGGAAAAGGGGAGGAATGGCATAAGATTAAAGTCATAAAGAAAAGTCACATCTTGAAGGGCTTTTTATACCCTGCTAAGGCATTTGGCCTTTTTCCTCCCTCTGAGATAGAGGGGAATCATGTAAAGGTTTTAAACAGGGGTGTCTTATGACCATATATTTGGCTATAGCATAGTGAATGCATTCCATTTGTTTAACAGTATTTATCGGGCACTTACTGAGTGCTAAGTACTGCCAAATAGTTTTGAAAAAGGCAGAGATAGTCCCTGCCCTCATATTCAGAGGAGGGTAGTATTGAAACAGGAAATCCGGTTAGGAGGCTATGACCAGTGAGAATTTTGGTGGTTCGAACTACGATATTAATATATTTATATATAATCAGGAGGTGTACTGACAGAGCATGTGCTTGACCGCGCGGGCATGGGGGTAGCGTGAGAGGGACAAGGCAAGGGTCTTCACAGACCTCGACCTGCCTCATCCTTTTCTTTAGTTGTCAGACTGATGACTTTGTGGGTATTTCAGTTTCCCCATGTGTAGTTCTCAATTTGACCAGCTGTCAGTTCTGTCCTTCCATTTGGTAGGTGCACAGTGGCATGGGAACCATGGTGGGTCATTGACCTTGTAGCAGAGGCCGCTCACTATGGAAAACTATTATCAAGATTATGATAAGCAGCTTTACTTGTCAGATGAATTTTGATAAACTCTTCATTCTCTTCTAGAATATGCAGGACAATGTGGTTGGCAGGGATTGGATGCTGAAGGGGAGGCAGGATGGCTGAAAAATGGGAAAAAAGAGGAGGATCTAACAAGAAAACTAATCATAGGGGTGCATGGGTGGTCCAGTGGTAGAATGCATGCCTGCTGTGTGGGAGACCTAGATTTGATTCCCGGCCCATGCATCAAAACAACAACAGCAACAACAAAATACAACTAGTCATAAGAGTGCTGAGAGGAACCAAGGCAATAAAATGATTTGAAACAGGCAATTGGCTTACTGAGAGAGAATTCTAAACCAGATTATTGTTATAACTTAGTATTTCTCCAAGATGCCTCCTCTGAACACTAGTACCCTATTTTACTTTGTGAAGAAAAGTTTCTGGAAACCTTATGTCCTTTCCATTAAAATTTTTTGTTTCAATTTGCTGAGCCCAGCATTCTACATATATATATATTTGCCCCCTTTGTTTTTAATTAATACTGAATTAATATTTCATGAAACTAGTCCCTCACAGGATATTCTTAGGTAAATTCTGGTCTAACAGAAATTATCATAATAATGATTAACATTTATTGAACACTTATTATCCGTTATGCATAATATTAAGCTGTTTATATAGACTGTCTTATTTAGTCTTCACACATACAATATAAGGTAGATAATGTTTATATTTTCATTTTACTGACAACAAAATTATTTCAAATTATTAAGAATTTGCCCAGTAAGCACGGAACCAGATTTTAAATCCAAATAGTTCAACTTAAAAGTCACACTCCCATTCCCTTGTACATTTTGACATGTTACAAGACCAAGATCTATAGAGACAGCTTCTGGTGACTCTGAAACTCCCTTCAACCTTCTCATGAATGGAACTGGCTTCCCACCTACCGAAGGACAAACATAACATCCAAATGACTGCACATTCTTTAATATCTCATAATTATTAACCCTTACTACATGCCAGTCTTTGAGCCAGGCAGTTCACATGCATTATCCCATATTACAGAAGAAGAAACTGAAACAAGAGCTACAGAAACTTGCCCAACATCACACAATTAGAAGCTGCCAGAACTTGGACTCAAACCCAGGCAGTCTGATTCCAGAATACATGCTCTTAACCATACAATACTACTTCCTCAACATCTTGTTTTAGAGTGCACAATTTCCCTACATCGAGAAATGTTAACATATATCTATATTAAAATACATGATACATTAATTTATTTTTCCATTCATTTTTATTATATCCATGTGAAAGACATTTCTTCAGAGTTGCACAGCTGTCACGGGTATCATTGAATTATATATTTTGTGAGGGAATGCTTTGGAGGATGAGGTATGAGAAAAAGGGTAAGAGAGAATCCAAAAGGGAGAGGAATCAGAATAGGGCAGGGAGTAACTTCAGAAAGTTGCACAAGACCCAGGATAAAGATCTGTAGGTTGAACAAAAATAGGGTTCAGTATAGGATCTCAGTCTGAAAAGGTACTGGATGATGGGCATATATTTTACCTTCTTCATAAATAAATGCAAATGGAGTCTATGTTACATTAGTTTTGCTTATGCCTTAGCACATGGAGTGGTTAATATATGGATTTTCGAATTAGACAATTCTGGGTTTGAATTTGTATACTATCATTAAATGTGACAGCAGTCAAATGTCCAACTTTTCCTCATCTACAAAATGGGGTTAGACACCCTTACAGCCTGAATTTATTCTGATGAACAAATAAAATAATGGGCATAAAGCATTGAATTTCCTTAGAGGTAGCTATTATTTTATTATGATTTTTTTTGCTTTCCTGAGTTTTGTGGGCTCAACTAGAAAACAATAACTTGATATTTTGGGTATCCATTTTTCTCCTACTTCTGATAAAGCAGAGCAAGGTAGATTCCAACAACAGTGAAATGTTTGTGTCGGTGGAGTTGGTGTCTTGGCTGGGTCAGGTTACTTCACAATAAGGAAGTTGCTTTCCCAGTTTTTTTTTAAACATATTAAGAACAATAGATTTAAAGTGACTTTATTTGGTACAGTAATTCATTTAAGCAATTTTATCTAAACAGTTTATCTGATCATTTGACCTGGCATTGAAGAAGGAACTTTTCTTTTTTTTAAAAGTAGAATAAATATATTTAAAGATTATTCAAAGGACTGGAGCTTGGAACTTATTAATAAATTAAACTCATATTTACATAAAGAGAAAAGTGGTAATATTTTATTGTTTGGGCTGAAGATTTGAGGCAGGACCTCACTGTTTGTATCGTATCGAGGTATCATTTTGTGGAAAACTTTTACTTTTCTCTGTTCGTGGTTTATTTACAATGGACAGCAATTTTAAATACAAAAAATGTCCTTTTGAGGAGTTAAATGTGCTAAAGTATTATAAGGCCTTAAGCATAGCACAATTACAATGGAAAGACAACAGTTTCATGTACTTAGATTTTATTATTATTTTCATTTGCAGGATGAGTAAGAGATACTTACAGAAAGCAACAAAAGGAAAACTGCTAATAATAATATTTATTGTAACCTTGTGGGGGAAAGTTGTATCCAGTGCAAACCACCATAAAGGTAAGCTCTTCTGTTTTCTTTCTCAGACTCGTAGGGAAGGTGACTCCCGGTATGGGTAAACCCCCACCCCCATCAATTCACGTTAAAAATACAGAAAAAGTTATCCTTAAGATAGCTTTCATAGGGGAGGAAAGATTATTTAAATGCTTCCAGGATTACTGCCATTTCTGCAAATAATGTTCAAAGATTATGGAAAAGTGACTATCTCCTCCTGCTTCCCCCATTTCCATTTTTTAAGATAGTGGTGTTACAATGTTGAAAGAGTAAATATAACAAAGATGAATTTCAGATAGCTGTAATCTTCAATTTGAAAGCATCTTTAATGATATGTATATTAATCATATGTATATATGTAAACTGTTTTTCAATGAGGTCTGTGGATCATGTTTCTTCAATAGAAAGAAAAGTGAAGATATCCACTCTTTTGCAAGAAAACCTCTGAGTCCTATTTGCACACTACCCCTTGTACGATATTCAGCAGGCTCAAATCTGCCGTAGAGGACAGTGAGAATATTTGTTCTATACCCAGGTGTTAAGCTTGACAGCTCAAAATTATGCCCTTTCTGCCCTCTTTCTGGCCGTAAGACTCAGTATAATGAATAGCTGCCTTTTCCAAGTGAATTAAAGTGGGGCTATTTCTGAATTGTCCCTACCATAATCAAGTATTCATAACCTGAGAAGTCAATTTAGATTTTTCTGTGAAATATGGTTTTATAATTCAGTTCTCAATCCACTGTAGATTCTAGATACTAGCAACTTATTTTCCTGTTCTGCTTTTGGGCGAACGGGGAATAAAGCCTGCCTTGAATTCTGTTACTCTAAAATTAGTTACATATGTGCATTTACCAAGTATTAACGTAGAACATTAACAACAGGGAGAAGAAAGATGGAAGGAGTGAGGCCTGTTAGACAAATCTCTGCTTCCTGCTTTTAAAGCATAAGGGAAGCCTCTTTTGAAATAAGAAAATTTTATGAAGAGCTCTTTCATAGTTCATATTTCATAATCCTATTTTACCCCCACAGTGTATATTGCATACCATTTTAAAGCTACTTTTAAGAATTTTTAAGTTGCACTATGGTTCATGATAACACCAAAACTAAGATAAAAAAATCTTCCTGGCAAGAAAATACTACTTGAATATAAAAGATTACACATTTTGTTGGAAAACTTACTTAAATTGCCACATCCAGTCCATTATAGAGCATAGAGGGATTTTGTGCTATTTTGCTGTTCTATTTCCACCCTGAATTGAATGATAATTTGGATGAAGATTTTGGGAAGTTTTCCTCCCTGCCTCCTCTCTCATTCTTTCCCTCCCCCTCCCTTTCTTTCCTTCCTTCTTCCTTCTTCCTTCCTTTCTTCTCTTTCTCTCTTTCTCCCTCTTTCTCTCTTTGTATTGTCCACTCAAAATAGCCTTTTTATTTTGAACTATTTGTAGTATATGTAATGTATATTAAGTTGTATATGTAAGTGTAGGCTAACAAAATGAACACATATATACTCTCCAACCAATTGAGAATGTAACCTTTTTAATACT
>PVIY010025641.1:0-36331 GCA_004026745.1 Myrmecophaga tridactyla | reverse complement strand
CAAGGACCCTGGAACACACTTTGGGATTCCCAGCTGGCTTCCTCAGGGGTCCTGAGGCATCAGCCCACAGCTAGAGACCCTTCCCTCCCCAGCCCACATTCAGAATCCGACACCTATGTCCTGGTCAGCACAGACTCAGGCCAACTCCTTTGTGCCAGGCCCCCTACTGTGTGCTGGGGCACAAGATGAATCAGACTCTGGGTAGAAGTCACAGATTCCAATGGCAAAGGGAGCAGAGCTGAGGTGGGGCAGCACAGGACTCCCACTTCCAGCTGAGGCCACATGGGGTAGAGACCTGCCCCCCTCTGAGCTCCTCAGGGACTGGGCCCCTCCTGGGCCTTCTTGACCACCCTCACAGTGGGCACCTTACAGGTAGGGAAGGCAGGGCCTCCTTCCCTCCCTGGGCACTCTCTGTCATGCTCTCTGCTTTATTTCAGGGTTGGATTAGTTCTTGATCCATTACCCAGAGATGCGGTGACTCTGTCCCCTCTAGTCCTCCCCCACCCATTAGAATATGTGCTCTAAGAGGCAGGGGATTTTGACTGTTTTGTGCCTACAGCAGTGACCAGCACATAATGCACAGTCCACAAATGTTTGCCCACAGGCCAGAAAGGGCCTCCAGGGGCTGGGTGGGGTGGGGGCTGGGCAGGCATCACTCTGGAAAGAGCAGGGCTGTAGGCGGCCCTGACTGACGACCTGCCCCCTGGCCCTCCGCCCTGTCCTTCCCTGTGCCACCAGGGGCTTCCTCACCCCAAGCTAAGCCCACCCCTTCCTCCCTGCATGACTTGGAGCACATCACCACTGTGTCTGTACCTCGCTTTCCTCATTTCTAAACAAATCCAGGAAACACAAGTTCCTGCCTCCCCTCCCCACCTCCTAAGGACGTGAGTGCACCAGAGAAGCAACTGGAAATCACTTCAGTGAGCACAGGAGCCATCCCCTGCATGCCGGGCCTGGATCCCAGCACCTGCTCACCTGGATGAGTTCAGCGCAGGTGGCAAAGTCGGTGACTATGAAGTTGCATTTGTCAGGTTAGCGAGATGTTCAGACACTGAGAGGCCAGGATGTGAGTGTTGCGGCAAAGTTTGCAGCAGTTTGTCTTGTAGCTGCTGCTCGATGTGCTCCTCATACACAAAAACCGGGTGGAAAACACCCAGGCTCAGCTGCTGCACGTGCTTGACCAAGCCCAGGAGGTGGAAGCAGCACAAGTCTGAGGGGTGGGAGAAGACCTCCCCAAACTCCCAGGGCCATCCTCCCCACTAGGTGCAATGGGGACCCAGGGTCCTCGCCTTTCCAGCGCAGGATGTCTGTGCCCAGATCTGGGTTCAAACCCTCTGTCCACCTTTACCCCCAGCTGGCCCTGGGATCAGACTTCCTGGCTCTGAGTCTCAACTCTCTCCTCTACTAGATGGGGGAACCACAGTCCCGAGCCCGCAGCTTCTCATAAGGGGCCAAGTAGAGCAAACCGGTTGAAAGGATGATACGACAAATCTCCAGGAAGGAGCCCTGAAAACACCACTGCCCCTGCGCACCCACCCTCCTCCCATCCCTAATCAGCTTCCTGTTAGGGTCTGTCCGCTGGTTCCCAGCCCCTCCGCGCCCGCAGAAGCCCGGGACGCACCGGTCGACTTGCCGCAGACGATGGCGATGGCGTTGAGTGCTCCCGAGGAGGAGCCATAGAAGCAGAGGGCGCCTGGAGGAGGCGCGGGGCGTGCTCGCGCAGGCACTGGGTCACGCCCACATGGTAGAGACCCAGGAAGCCTGAGCCGGAGAAGGACAGGCTCCAGCTGCCCTCCTCCTCCAAGAAGCGGTCCATGGCGAATGGGGCCGGGCCAGGGCCTGGAAGGGCTATGATGGGGCCTTAAAATCCCGAAGGGTTTAGAGTCAGGACTGGGCCAGGATGTGGCTCCAGAGAGGGAGCCTCAGGCAAGGCCCAGATAACCCCTGCCCTACCCGGGCTATGTCACCTGCTGCCCCAGCCAATGAGGCTCCGGGATGCGATCCCCATGCCATCCTCTGGAGGTACACCCCAGGTGTGTGGCTGTAGGCTGTGGGCTCAGGCTTTGTGGGGTGCCTTAACCATTGACAACTCATCTGTGCAGGTATGTTCCTCCTCCCTGGCACTGGACTCAGCACTTTTCCTAGATCACCTCATTTAATCTTCACAACAGCTCTGTGAGACATGTGGGCTTCCTAACCACATTTCACAGTCAAGGGAACTAAGACACGAATCAGGAACCCAAGAGCACTCAAGCAGCAAGTGGCTAAGCTAGGCCACTGTGGGTCTCCTTGCTTCCTTGCCTGGAGAGAAGATTAGGCCCCAAGCCCGGGGGTCCAGACACCTGGAATTATGGGACTGCCATCTGGAGCCAGAGGCTGACAGGTGAGGTAAGTCAGGACGGCCATCCATACAGTGGACAAAGAGGCCACTCGAGCAGGTAGGGAGGTGATGATCTCTCTTTGGCACATGCTGGGGTTGATGTATCTGGGAAACTGCAGGTGGAGTCATCCAAGACGCAGGGGCTAATAGGGAGCGGGAGTCACAGGAGAACCCGGGCTGCAGAGGGGATCTGCCTGCATCTGGGGGTGGTTACTGTGGCCACTAAGCTGCCCCAGAAGAGCATGACAATGAATAAAAGATGTTACAGGATGAAGTAGCACTCTGTGTACTGGTATGTTGTGATGTCCAAATTTGGTTAAGTGACAAATATAGGTACAACAGACAATATCTGTAGGATGCTACCTTTTATATAAAAAATAGAGGCAAACAAGAAAATATTCATGCATCTGCTTTTTTAAAATTTTAAAAATATATTTTCTTTTACTTATTTTCATAGGTAATTACCAATATTGCTTTTAATTGTGATACCGTAGATGTGCTTCTTTGCTTCTGTTAAATAAGATCTAGCAGCATATCTAAGACAACACCATAATTTCAAGGAATAAGCATAGAAAACACCTCACAGTCTACAACATCTGTAAAGTGATAAAAACATGCCTGTGACTTCTATTAATAACAATCGCAGATGCTGCTAATACTATTGTAATTCAGTGCCTGCATTTGTACCTGAAGAAAATACTAAATTTCAGGTAGGAGCCGTGAAAATGAAGACGTCATTCTTTTCCATCCAAGTCCTGGACACGCTGAATTCTATTCACGCTTTTGCAGTCCAGATCTTTCTAATTTGTAAATAAGGCCATGTTATTCCCATGCCTAAATTCTGCAGGGCTTCCCAATGCAACCAGAATAAAAGCTTCCTTAGGACACCCTCCCAAGCCTCTTGGGGCCTCGCGCAGCCCCTCTCATTGCATGCTCCCTCCATTTTCCCCTCCTCTCTCCATCTTCAAGTCCCCTAGTCCTTTCTCCTGGCCCGTGAACTTGCCAATCTTATTTGGTCCTGCATCCAGCTCATATCTGCTTCCTTCTGACTGGCTCAGTCTGTGACGCTCCTCTCTCTGACCCTGCAGTTTTCAACTCCAAGTTCAGACATTCCAAGGAGCCCTCACTGGCCACCCAGGCCAGAGCTGCTACAGCTGCAGCCCAGTGTCCTTCCACCACATTCTCTTGGCTTATCTTTTGTATGTAACTTCCCATGTGTCTTAGTGACCTGGCTGCTGTGCCAAAAACTACACAACGGGTTGGTTTAAACAATGAGATGTCCTCTCCTACACTTACAATTCTATTCATATTATGGCAAAAAAAAGGGATACAAATAAGTAGCTAAAAGAAAGGAAACATACGGTAATATTGAGAGGGTTTCAAAATTATTGTCATTATTTTAAGTGAGAAGATGCAGGTTTATAGAAATATCATGAAAAATATAGTGTTCCTATATATCCCCTACTGTTGACTCTTTGTATTAGTACGTTATATTTGTTACAAGTGGTGAAAGAATATCAAATACTACTATTAACCATAGTCCTTAGTTTACATTAGGTGCATTTTCCCATCTAGCACCCTATTATTAATGCCTTGTATTAGCATTGTACATCTGTTGTAATTCATGAAAGAACATTTTAATACTTGTACTATTAACTCCAGTCTATCATCCACAACAGGTTCACTGTGTTATACTAGCTTTAGTTCTGGTAACATACACGATCCAAAACGTCTCCTTTCAACATATTCACACATACAATTCAGCGCTGTTAATTACACTCACAATAATGTGGTACTATTACCACCATCCACTTTCAAACTGTTACAATTAACCTAAATAAAAATTCTCCGAACAAATTAAGCATCAGCCCCCCAGTCTATCCCCTGTTAACCAATTATTCTAGGTTCTAATTCTATGAGTTTGCTTATTCTAGTTTGTATCAATGTGATCAGACCATATTTGTCCTTTTGCGTCTGGCTTATTTCACTCAACATAATGTCCTCAAGGTTTATTCATGTTTTCATATGCATCAGGACTCATTACTTTTTTTCAACTAAATAATATTCCACTGAATAGATAAACCACATTATCAGTTGACGGGCACTTGGGTTGCTTCGATCTATTGGCAATTGTGAATAATGCCACTATGAACAACTCTGTGCACCTCTCTGTTCAAATTCCTGCTTTCAATTCTTCTGGCTGTATAGTTAGTAGAGGGTCCTATGGTAATTCTGTACTTAGCTTCCTGAGGAAAGGCCAAACTGTCCTCTGTATCTGCTATCCCATTTTTCATTCCTGCCAACAAGGATGCAGTCTTCCTATTTCTCCACATCCTCTACACCACTTACAGTTTTCTGTTCTTTTAACAGTAGCTATTCTAGTGGGTGTTAAATGATATTTCATTGTGCTTTGATTTGCATTTAATTAACAGCTAGTGATGTTGAGCATCGCTTCAGGCGCTTTATGCCCATTTGTATATCACTTCGGAGAAGTGTCTATTCAAGACTTTTGCCAACTGTTAGTTGTTTATCTTTTTATTGCTGAGCTTTAGAATTTCATTAGGTATGTGGTATATAAATTCCAAATTGGATATTTGGTCTGCAAATATTTTCTCCCATTGAGTAGGTTGCCTCTTCACTTTTGTTACAAAGTCCTTTGATGCACAAAAGTTTTTAATTTTGAGGAGATTCTATTTTTTTTAGTTGCTTGTGGTTTTAGTGTAAAGTCTAAGAAACCATTGCCTAACACAAGATCCTGAAGATGCTTCCCTACATTTTCTTCTAGGAGTTTGCAGTCTTGACTCTTACATTTAGCTCATTGATCCATTTTGAGTTAATATTTATATATTCTGTGAGATAGGGGTACGCTTACATTTTTTTGCATGTGGATATCCAGTTCTCCCAGCGCCATTTGTTGAAGAGACTATTCTTTTCAAATTGAGTGGACTTGGAACTCTTGTCAAAAATCAACTGGCCATAGATATGAAGGCCTATTTCTGAACTCTCAATTAGATTCCATTGGTTGATATGTCTATCCATGTGCAGGACCATTGCTGTTTTGACCTGTATCTTTTTGTGTTATAATTCGAAGTCAGAAAGTGTGAGTCCCCCAGTTTCATTCTTCATTTGCAAGAAATTTTGGCAATTTGGGGACCCTTAGCCTTCCAAGTAAATGTGATAATTGGCTTTTCCAGTTCTGAAAACTAGGTTGTTCGAATTCTGATTGGCATTCCAGTGAATCTGTAAATCACATTAGGTAGAACTGACATCTTAAGGCTTCTTAGTCTTTGAAATCCACGAATACAGAATGTCTTTCCATTAATTTAGGTCTTCTTTTAACAATATTTTAAAGTTTTCTGTGTACAAGTCCTTTACATCCTTGGTTAGATTTATTCCTAGTTATTTGATTCTTTTAATTGCTATTGTAAATGGAATTTTCTTCTTGATTTCCTACTCAGCTTGTTCATTACTAGTAGATAGAAACAGTACTGATTTCTGCCTATTAATCTTGTAGGCTGCCACTTCACTAAATTAGTATCTTAGCTCTAGTAGCTTTGTTGTAGATTTTACAGGATTTTCTATATATAGGGTCATGACATCTGCAAATGTCATTTGGAGGCCTTTTATTTTCTTTTTCTTGCTTAATTCTCCCCGGCTAAAATGTCAAACACAATTTTGAATAACAGTGGGGGCAGTGCACATACTTGTCTTGTTCAAGATCTTAGAGGGAAAACGTACAGTCTTTCACCATTGAGTACCATATTAGCTCTAGATTTTTCACATATGTTCTTTATCCTGTTAAGGAAGTTTACTTCTATTCTTCTTTTCCTAAGTGTTTTTCTCAGGAGAGGATGTAGAATTTTTTCAAATGAATTTCTGCATTCAATTGAGATGAGCATGTGGTTTTATTCCCTTTGATTTACTAGTGTGGTGTATTACATTGATTTTCTTATGTTGAACCACCTTGCATATCTGGGATAAAACTTACTGAATCATGGTGTATGTGCTGGTTTGAAAGTGACTATATACCTAGATGAAGATTTTGGATAGTGACTTAAAAATGTGCGGAGGATTACATATTAGTCAGTGTACTCCAGAGAAAGAGAACTGATGGTAGACAGATAGATAGATGGTAGATGGTAGATGATAGATAGATAGATGGATAGATAGATAGAGATAGAGTGAGCTAGAGCTAGAGCTAGAGCTAGTCTGACATGAGACAGAGATACACATGCTTTTTACAGGACATGAAAGTGGGTAGGTATTCCCAAGTCCAAATTTTGAAAGGCAGGCTGCAAGCCAGAAATTTCAATGAAGGCAAAGATGAATTCTGCAGGAGAAGGTGGCTGGCTACAGTAGAGGCAAAAATTCTCCTTTTTAACTTTTGAAACCCTTAGTTGCATCTTTTAAGACTTCTAACTGATTTGACTAGGGGATTCCCCACATTACTGAAAGCCATATCCTTTGTTGATTGTAAATGCAATAAGCCATAGATGTAGCAACTATCTATGCAAATCCATCTATGAAATACTCTGACAGTAACAATCAGGCCCGTGCTTACTTGACCAAACACCCAGACACCATAGCCTATCCAAGTGAATACATGAACTTAACCATCACAGAGTATGTGATTTCTCAGGACAGTTTTATGGTCCCTGAGAAAAAAATATTAGAAGACCATCCAGACTAGAGTGGAAATAAATAAAGACCATGTAAATGAGAACAAGAAAAGGCTATGTTTCAGTGATTGCTATATAAAGGGAGACAACCACCATCACCAGTGTTTGGCAGTGAGTCAAAGGCAGGCAGAGGAGTGTAAAATCTTTATAATGGAAAACAGGAAAGGCTTCAGGTGTGCTCTGATTAGAGGTTGCTGCAATGCAGAAGCAGCTGGTAGGCTAACTAGAAGCATCCTATGTAAGTGGAACATAATTAGCTCTCTGTGGTTGGTCGTAAGTTGGAAGCAGTGGCAAAAATTAAGGAAGATGACAGTGGTTAAGTCCTGAATGCTGGGGGCCAATCACTATACCGGTTGTAGTTTGGCTTTTTGGATAGCTTGCTGCAGATTGTAGGTCAGAGAGCTTGTCGTTATATTTGGTCTGACTGTTGTCCTATTTGTGCGTATAGTCCCCATGATCTGTCATGTCCACACTTGCAAGAGGTTGACCAATTCATGGAAAGCTAGAGATACACATCTTTACTGCTTGGAGATTCCTCAGTTGTCAACACTGACTACTTTATTTCGAGATCTCCTTAGCCTTTTGTTATTGGTGTCATCATTGTTAACATCTGTGCAGAAATATTTAAAATTCTGGATAGAATGCAATGGACCAGCATCATGAACACTATGGTAAAAACAAGAACAGTAAAATAGTCTCTGTATGATGCTTCAGAACCCTAAATTCCAAGTGTCCAACCCAGGCCAGGGAAACAAATACCAAGGGCCATGAGGATCAGCCTTCATGAACCAAATAACTTTTATCTTAAGGCTATTCCACACTGCCTCTTTTGTTGCTCAAAGCACAACAGTAACTATTAGTAATGGGGCTCTAATGACCAGCCAACAAGAAATCTAAAGCAATGTGACTGCGCATCACCACTGTGCCCGTAAGTTGAGACTGACCTCTGTTTCATCTAGGGTAGATGTAGAATCATGAATAACTTCTGCCAGAGTTACTGATAGGGCTCTTACAGTCCTTTCTATTTGTATAATTCCCACTGGTGGGAACACAGCTCTGAGTTGTTCACATAAATAGTCAGTTAGTGGTTCCCATGGGTAGTGGATCTGAGTAATAAAGACGATCTTACTGTAGAGATTAAGTTTGAGTCAGAACTTCCAGCCTTGGTGATCTATAGAGAGAGGGATTCTGTTATTCTTAAATAATGGTTTGCGTGAGGCAAACTGGACTAGGCATACTGGCCATGAAGAATTAGTATCCGGTGGAGTCATATGGACATCCAGAAGAAAAGGAATTTTTCACTAAAAAGTTTAGAACAAAGGCCTTACATTGGTTGGGTTATATACATGGATCTTTAATAGTCTCTTCCAGGTGGCAAGTATTTGGCTCATCACCCTTCAAAAGTCACTGAATTCAAATCTGGAATCACCAAAGTCCTGAGCAATAGAATATAATGATTTTTTTTTCCTAGGAGAGAAAGGCACTAATAAAGTGTTAGGTTGATTTGTTGAGGGTCATCTGTTCATGGAGGTCCAAGTGCAACGCCATTTACTTTAATTCCTGACGGTCTCATTTCATGGCATATCGAGCAACCAGTAAGACTAAGGACAGTGGCTACTGGATATTCTAGGAATGGTGGAAGAAATGAATTTATTCTGTTCTAACAATTATAATAATGAAAGAAGAAAAGAGAAAAAGAGCCATTATGGGTGGCAACAACCAGAGGTTGTAGCTCAAGAAAAAGATGTTCCTCAACTCAATACATTTCTGTGTGTATGAATTTATTATAAATAGTATCTTTTGATAACATTATAAAGATGCAGCCCAGCTGAATTAAGATGGGACTTAGTCTGAGTACTGAAGGCCACATAAAGAAGACCACAGAGAGGGAAGCCATGGGAAGCAAGAAGCTGAAAGTCAACAGGATCTGGAAGAGAAGGAGAACACACCAACATATGCATTGCCATGTGAGGGGAAAATTAACGACCATAGAAACCAGCAGATAGCCCCAAAATGCCACAGTATTCAGGGAGAAAGCCTTGCTGATGCCTTGACTTTGGACATGCCCTAGCGTCAAAATCATGAGACAATAAATTCCTGATGTTGAAGCCAACCCAGTGCATGACATTTCTTTTAGCAGTAGGAAACTAAAACACCTATGAGAATGAGAATAATAATAATGATAAGCAAGCAGAGATAAAACAAAACAAGAATTAGATAAAAGTCTGGGATCTGACATCTTGGGTGGAAGCTGTCCACTATCTAGGATTATCCCCTTGTTTTGAAAGTTTTGGGTCAGTGGCCTGGTTTTGATGATCGGAATGTGTTATGAGAGCTCCCAGAATCCTTAGCTGAAGGTCCCCTTTGGAGTAACTTTCTAATTACATGCAATTCAGAACTGCTTTAGTTGTGAAACAAGAACCCACAGATTCATTCCCTAGAGTTGCACTGCTGTATGTTAGATAGCTGTACCTGAGAAGGTCCTTTCTAGCAAAGTTCAAGAGCAAGTTTTCTCCGATATCTCTTCTAATAGATGAAATCTCCTGGCTGAGGATCATGAAGAAATTGTTTAGAAGAAGTTGGGAAGGCAGCCTTAACGAGTTGGTGATATAACTATGTATAATACAAGTCCTTTACAATAGTTTTCCATGTCTATTAAATTTGCAGGGGTGGTATCCCAGAGTGGGAGGAATATTTTTCATTAACAGTTCAAGGGGTACCAGCTAAGGACTAGGAGAAAGGAAAAATCTGTGGGTTAAGTGGCCCATCTACCACCCAGTGTGGTATGTTTACTCTCTGGAAGAGGCTGAACAAAGGTGGCAGTTTTTAAGTAGAAAGAGGAGCATCTGTGTCTACCAGGAATGGGTGAGATTGACCATCTATATTTATAGTTAATTCATCTTGAGTGTTAAAGGCTAAGGCAGGATAATAGTTGCTTTTTCCCTCATCAGAATATTGTCATTGATCTAAATTGAGGGATCTTTTTGCCTTGTTTTTTCTTTTGTAATAAGGGACAATCTGTTTTTTCTTCCCAGGTACCTTCTGCTTCCAATATCTACAAATATCATTGTCAGTAAGTGGGTGGTTAGGAAATGAACTACTTAGTGGGTTTGATTTGCAGAGTCACAGGTTTATCTTGGGTCTTCTCTTGTTTTTGTTCTAAAGCCCTTCAAAATGTTCTACCAAGTGTTGTGGTTCAGATAAAGGAGCTATTTCTCATTCTAATTCTTGCTTCAAATTTCATATTTCAGGTTTCATTCCACTGACAAAATGAGATAAAAGAACTGCTGTTACCTCAACACCCTTTTGCACTCCCAAATGTTGACAGATGGTATTTTCTAGTCTATCCCGAAATTCTAATATTGTTTCATCTTTTCTTTGCTTGTATGATTGAATTACAGTGCAATCTTTTTTTTAAAATTAGAAATCTTTCAGGAACGGTTTTTAGGAGATTGTCCCTACATTTTAGGGAAATTTTTTAAATGCCATATTTTAAAAATACAACATATATGCAAAAAATAAATGTAGAAGTACATTGTAGCAAGCAGTTATAGAACAGACTTCAAAGCTTGGTATGGGTTACAGTTTCACAATTTCAGGTTTTTCCTTCTAGCTGCTCCAAGACACTGGAGACCAAAAGAAATATCAATATAATGATTCAGCAGTCATACTCTTTTGTTAAAAGCTATCTTCTCTGTCATAATGCCTCTTTCTCCTTTGATCCTTCTCTCAATCTTTAAGAGTATTTGAGTTATGCCAATTCTAACGTTTCCATGTTGGAATGCGGTGTTGACAATGGGATGGGGGGATTGAACTAGTTGGTGTTCTGCAGAGCATCACACCTCTGGGTTTCAGGACATATCTGGCCTAGGAACCATCTGGAGGTTGTAGATTTCTGGCAAACAATCTTAGTGTGTGAAGCTTTTGTAGAATCTTAGATAGATCTCAAGGTATTCTTTAGGGTTAATAGGAATAATGTTGGTTGGGGTTTGGCAAACTGTGCTAATTAGCAATATCTAGCTGAAGCTTGCATAAGAACAGCCTCCAGGATAGCCTCTCAACTCTATTTAAACTCTCTTAGCCACTGATATCTTATTTTGTAACAATTCTTTCCCCCATTTCGGTCAGGAAGGTGTTGTTGATCCCATGGAGCCACAGTCAGGCTCATCCTTTTAACGAAATTTTTAATCCCTCTGAGTTATTGTGGGAAGAGGGATCCTGTAGGTTCTTTTCCAAATGAGTTCATTCACCTTTTGCTATTCAAGATTCTGCAATGAGTTGATATATATCTAGTAACTCTGGGTCATAAGAATTAAAAAAATTTTTAAATCTTCTGTGAATATTTACTGGTCTTGTGTGGGTGTGTTAGTTTGAAAGCTGCCAGAATGTGTTATACTAGAACTAGAACAACTTCTAAAAAAGGGGGTTTAATAAGTTACAAGTTTACAGCTCTAAGCCTATAAAAATGTCCAAGTAAGGCATCCAGGGAAGGATACCTTAATTCAAGGAAGGCCGATGGGTGAGGAATACCTCTGGCGCTGGGTAGTCATGTGGCTGGCATCTGCTGGTCCCTTGCTCCTGAACTCTGATGCTTTCAGCCTCTGTTCCTCTCATGGCAATGTCTGCTGGGCTCCAAGCATCTCCAGACATCCATGTCTCTGTTTTCTCTGTTGACTCTGAAGTTTCTGTTGGCTCTGTCATTTCTAACCCTCTCTGAAATGTTTCCTCTTTTAAAGGATTCCAATAAACTAATCAGGATCCACCTGGAAAGGGTGGAGTCACATCTCCATCTAATCAAAGGTCACACCCACAAGTGGGTGAGTCACATCTATGTGGAAATAATCTAATCAAAAGATTCCAACCTACATTATTGAATCAGGATTAAAATAAATGGTTGCTCTCACAAGATTGGATCAGGATTAAAACATGGCTTTTCTGGGGTACATAATACTTTCAAACCAGCTCAGTGGACTTAGGGAAATCGTTAATTAGAGCTCTTTAGCTCAGCTCCAATGTTTCATTCTATTGTCTGACAACTTGGCTCATGGAAGTGATGATTCTAGAGATATGTGGAATTTGGGGTTTTGAATAGTGTTATTGGGAAATGGTTGGGGATCCAGATGAGGGAGAGAAGAGGGAGGAACTGATGGAGGTACAGAAGGAGAGAGATTAGAAGAAGGGGGAAGAAGGGTAACTGGATAGAAGGAGACAATGGGAGGACAAAGACGGGAAAAGCTTACTAGGGAAATTAGTTTGTTTTTGCTTATGTGTGTCAAATTGCTCATTACCCGTAACCAAAGGATCTTTTAGGGAAGCAATTTTTAAACTATTTTTATTGTCAGTCCTTAACAAATAAACATGCAAACATTCTTAACATACAAACATTCTATACATAGTGTACAATCATGGCTCACAATATCATCACATAGTTGTGTATTCATCGCTATGAGCACTTTTTTGAACATTTGTATCTCTCCAGCAAAGGAAATAAAAAGAAAAAAAAACTCATACATACCATACCGCTTACATTTTGACCATTAGTATTTCAATCTACTTATCTACTTTAACCTTTATTCCCCCTATTTTATTTATTTTTATCCACATTTTTTACTCATCTGTCCATACCCCAGACAAAAGAAGCATCAGACACATGGTTTTCACAATCACACAGTCACATTGTAAAAGTGCTATCATTATACAATCATCTTCAGGAAACACGGTTACTGGAACACAGCTCCACAGTTTCTGGTACTTCCCTCTTAGGGAAGCAAGTTTTTATTCACAATTTAGTTTGATGCCTCTGCAAATCAATCCAAATATGCTGCCACTGAGCCTGAGGAATGTTATGCCTTTAGTGTTCTAAAGATACTCTCAAATGAACAATATTTTTCAAGTCTATTGTTTCTGAGACTGACCAGTGAAGACCCATGTCATCCTTGGGTAAGTTATGGCATGTAGAAAGAGAGAATTAGGGCTGTAATAAGAGTGCATGTAAAAAGCAGAAATGGATAGCACAATACTACCTAATTGTAGCACAATAATACAAGTCCATTAAATGAAGCTGAACGTGAGTGTAATAGAGGGAGAAGGACTGGGGCACAAGTTAAACCAGAAGGAAAGTAAGAGGATAGAGACTGAGATGGCAAAATTTAGGAATGCCTAGTATGGACAATGATGTCGATTAAATGTACAAATTAAAAAGCATTTTTGCATGAGGGAGAACAAATGAATGTCATTATTACAGGGTGTTGAAAATAGGTGGTACATGGGAAAAAGTATAATCACTGCAAGCTAGGGTCTATAGTCAATAGTGACGTTGTAATATGCCTCCACTGAATGTATCAAAGGCATTACACCAAAACTAAAAGTCAACAGGAAGGGGGCATGGGAAAGGGGTATGGATTCTTTGAGGAAGAACAGGGAATGTTTTCAGATAGAGTATAGTGGCGAAGGTATGTCTACGTCTATACGCTTAGGTTGGATTGTATGATGTGTGAATGAAACTGTTTAAAAATGAACAGAGAAAACAGTGCTAAAGAAAATGTGGAGAAAGAGATGTACCTATTCTCAGTAGGAAAACTGAGAAGTGCAGCCCCTCCTGAGGGAAGTGTGGTGGTTCTATAGGAGCTTGCCATATGATCCTGAAACCTGCTCAGTATATACCAGAAGAAACTGAGTGTGGGGACACAAATGGACATTTGCATACTGGTGTTTATGGCAACATTGTTCCCCATCCACAATGAATGGGGGTTGCCTAAGGGTAAAACCTATAAGGTATAATGACTGAGGAATGGAAGGGGGAACAGTGGTTTATACATACAATGGACTACTGAGCAGCCAGAAGAAGGAATGAAGTTGTGAGGCCTGCAACTAGGTGAATGAACCTTAAGGAATGTATGTTGAATGAAATGTCAGGAACAAAAAGATCAATATTATACCTCAATCATATGGACTAACTATAATATAAAAACTTGGTGAATTAAATTAGAGAGCAGGTTGGGGCCTATTGTAATGGGTCTTAGATTGTAAGCTCTTACACCTGTCCCATATATTCAGGATGTGTAACTGTTAATTCTAAATTCTGAAATACTGAGCTGTTTGTATATGACATGGTTGCTCCCAGAAACTTCTGTTATTTATATGACACCTGAGACTTGAAAGGCAAATTCGGTAAACTCACCAAGAATGAGGGGGGAGCAAAGGGATTCAGGCAAAGGCTTTATTTCAGGGAGAAACAGAGCTGCCCAGGCAGTTTCAAGAGAGAGAAATGGCTGTGCCAGAGATGGCTGGCAACAGGGTTTTTAATGGCTTTTGAGTTAGGGAGTTGGGGGCAAGGGTTAGGTGGGTCTCTGTTGGCTAGTTTTTCAGGGATAGGGGGCTAGGTTAGGAGTTGGCAGCTTTCCATTGGTAAAGTTTAAACTTTAAGCACTGCCTTTGACAGGCAGCGTTGTAAATGCCAGAGAGCAGACAGTGAGTAAGGGGAGTTTATGCAAGAATGCATCTGCCTGAGGGTGGAGGCTGAGTAATAGGAGGTTATCTACTGCAAGAGGGCAGCTGATGGAGGGTGAAGGTGATGCCAGGCTAGCATGGGTTGGGGTGAGAGAGGTTTTCTGAAATATCTGTGAGAGGTAGGTTACATCCTGGGGGGAAGGGGTCCTGTCTTCCAGGCCTAACAATACTCAGAGTTAGAGCTCTGAAGCTATGAAAGTCTGCAGTATCCCACACAGGAACTGTTTAAAAAGTTGAAAAAGTGATCAGACTTTGAGTAGAGATTGAATGAAGTTGATCTGGATAGGATGAAGGTATAACAGGGTAAAGGTTGATTTCATCCATATTTTAAAACTTCAACTTCTGTGTGAGGCTAAAGGGAGAAATGTTTATTTGGTGCAAAACTTATATTTTGGGTAGTGCATTTCCTAATTTAACTTGTATTTAACTTGTATGGTAGGTTTAGTTGGACACCATAAGGAGGGAATCTTGAATAGGGTGTGAGATTTTTTTGGTCAGTCCAGTTAGTGTGATGCCCTGAAAAACTGCAAAATAATTTGAGCAGTGAACAAAGAAGTATTTGCAACATCCCTTGGAGGGATGGGGAGAAGGAAAAAATATTCAACTTCCCCATTTGGAGAACTCCTGATATTCTTGCAAGCAGTGAGGAAAAACAAAGCAATAGGCCAAGCCCTCAATCTTGAGGTTCACCCCCATGAAACTCATTCCTGCAAAGGATAGGCTAAGCCTACTTAAAATTAGGTCTAAGAGTCACCCCAGAGAACCTCTTTTGTTTCTCAGATGTGGCCTCTCTAAGCCAACTCACTGCCCTCCAACATACGTAGGACATGACTCCCCACGGGTGTAAACCTCCCTGGCAATGTGGGACAGAAATCTCAGGATGAGCCAGGACCCAGCATCAAGGGATTAAAAAAGCCTTCTTGACCAAAAGGTGGAAGAGAGAAATGAGACAAAACAGTTTCAGTGGCTGAGAGATCTTAAGCAGAATCGAGAGGTAAGGAGGTTATTCTTGTGTATTATATAGATATCATTTTTTAATTTATGGTGTATTGGAGTGGCTGGAGGGAAGCACCTGAAACTTTGCACTGCATTCCAGTAGTCTTGATTCTTGAAGACGAATGTATAAAGATATAACACTTACAATTTGACTGTGTGCTTGTGAAAACCTTGGTCTGATGCTCTTTTTATCGAGGGTATAGACATATGAGTAAAAAAAAAAAGAATTAAAAAAAATAATAGGGGGAGAGGGACAAAGTGTAAAATAAATTGGGTAGATGACGCCTAGTGGTCAATGAGAGGGAGAGGTAAGGTGTATAGTAAGGATGAGTTTTTTCTTATTTCTTTTTCTGAAGTGATGCAAATGTTCTAAAAATGATCACAGTGATGAATATAGAACTATGTGATGATATTGTGAGCCACTGATTGTATATCACATATGGAATGTATGTATGTGAAGATTTCTCAGTAAAAGTATTTTTTTAAAAAAGGGAAACCATTTGTTAATTTCCATATAACTAATCTTCACACTCAGGAATGTTTGCATTTCCTGGATTAAAATCACTCAGTATACTTTTGTAAAATAAAGACTGAAAAAAAAGAGAAGAAATAGAGGACTTGTACATCATTATAAACCAATTTAAGATCTAATGGACATATTTAGAACACTCCACCCAACAAGAGCAGAAAACACATTCTTCTGAAGTTGAAAATGAAACATTTTCCAAGACAGACCATATGTTAGGTCATGAATCACACTGTAATACATTTTATACTTTATATTTTTATTTTAAACATTTTAAAAATTGTAAAATATAACACATATACAAAGCAAAGAAATAAGAAACAATTTTCAATGAACACATCAACAAGTAGGTACAGGACAGATCTCAGAGTCTGTCATGGGCTACCATTCCACGACCTCAGATTTTTCCTTTTAGCTGCTCCAAAACACTGGAGGCTAGATGAAATATTAATATAGTGATTCAACGGCCATACTCATTTGTTAAATCCCATTTTCTCTTATACTCCTCCTTCTCCCTTAATCCTTCTCCCAATCTATAAGGATCTTTGAGCAATGCCTGTTCTCTTTTTCATTTTGAGAAGGGGCAACAACACTAAAGGATAGGGGGATGTAATTAATTGATAATCTTGGAGAGGTGGGTCCCTCTGGGTTTCAGGATTTATCTGACCTAGGAACTATCCTGGAATTATATGTTCCATGAAGGTAAACCTAGTGCATGAAACCTTTATAGCATGTCAGTTTGAGCTCAAGGTGTTCTTAAGAGTCAACAGGAGTGGGGTTTAGCAAACCATGGCAATTAGCACTATCCAACTGAGGCTTGCATAAGATTAGCTTCCAGTATGGCCTCTTGACTCAATTTGATCTGTCTTGGCAACTGATGCCTTATTTTATTACACTTTTCCCCGTTTTGGTTCAGAAGGTATTGCCAATCCCACAGTGCCAGGACCAGACTTATCCTGGGGATCCAAGCCCCATGTTGTTAGGGAGATTTTCACCCCCAAATGGCTTGTACCACATAGGAGAGAGGGCAATGATTTTCCTTGTAGAGTTGGGTGTAGAGAGAAGGACACCTCTTCTAAGCAACTATGAAGCTTTTTGGAAGCAACTCCTAGGCCTCATTATAGGTCACCTTAGCTTCTCCCCTATAGAAATAAGTTTCACAAAGGGCAAGTCTCAAAAATCCAGGGCTTAATCTACTTTCTTGGGAGTCCCCAATGGCTGAGAGTGTACTAGGGGGTTCCCAGATGGAAAATATAATAGTTCCATATATATAAATACATATATATACATTTTTTCCCCATTCAGAACCTCAAGGGTCTCTATCAATACTTTTAAATTATCAGCCCACCATACTCTGAGAGGTATCCTGGCATTATATTAAGCTATACAGAATTACAAGACCTCGTTCCCATTCTGGACTCCAGGAGTTTGGGTTGTTTAAATGAGCTATCTAGACAGGTTGATTTAGATTATGTGTTACAGAAAATTTAGGTTCCAGACATAATAAACCTCTTTGCATTTGGTCTCATACAGTAGGTGAAGGTCTAGCGTACATACACTATTATCTTTTACCCTGTACTCTAATTTACCTTAGACCCAGCCAGATTGGCTTTATTTTAAACTCTAATAGAGGCCTGATCTCCTTTTCAATTACTTTAACTGTTATTACATATACCTATGCTAATTTTCAGGGCTGTAGCCCTCCACTTCTGGGTCTTAGGTGTCACATGCCACTCAAAGTTCCAGGGAAATACCAGCTGATACACATATACCTCAGTGTCTTAGAATCTAGAAATACATGTACAACTTCAGGCTAAGTGTGGCTGCTATAAGAACTTACAAACTAGGCTCCCATCTTCCTATATGTATTTCCTGAGAGAGACCTTACCATAATTGTTCTTTTGTTTCTGGCTTATTTTGCACAGCACATTGTCCCAAAGGTTTATTCAGGTCATTGTGGGCCTCTCAACTTCCTTCCTTTTTGTAGCAACACCAAATTCCAACATATAAGTTTATCACTGTTTGCCATTGTGCTTCTCAGTCATTGTGTCCTTCAACTCCCTCCATCTATTGAGCACCATGGATAATGTTCAAAATACACAAACCATGTCCTAGAGTATCCTCACTTGGGTGTAAAATCAGCAACACCCTTAATTTTAGACAATTTTCATTGGCCTATAATGACAAAGAACCGGAAAACACAACATTGCCACTATCAGATCAAAGCCATCACTTGTCACTCCCTTCAAATAGTCGTCCCTGATAGTGTTGTGGTACTGTTGATGTCTTCCTGTTGACTTTTGGCCATAGCATGCATTTTTAGTTCACCCCTCTATCCCTCTACTATTGACTCTCTGTCTACTAACAAACCATTGAAATAGTTCATGTGAGAACTTGTTTATAATTATAGATTTAATCAGTGGGACACATGGCACTACACATCCCTTTCAATCATGTTCACCTTCAATACGTCAGGCTACTTATAAACTCACCAATTAGTTCCTATCACTTCTATCCATTCCCTTTTATTTGAATTCACCCTCTTGGGTAGCCTTTCCTCCACATCTAGCTTCTGTGTACCTCTAGTTCTCCCACATTCTACAGTGTAACCTCTGAGATTACCTTTACCAGAGTCATAATTGTGAAATCATACAGTATCTGTTCTTTTGTGACTGGCTTATTTCACTTGGCATTATGCCCTCAAGGTTCATCCATGTTGTCATAACTTCAGGACCTCATTTCATCTTACAGCTGCATAATATTCCATCATATGTATACACTGCATTTTGTTTATTCACTCATCTGTTGGTGGACACTTGGATCATTTCCATATTTTGGCAAATGTGAATAGTGCCATTATGAACATTGGTGTGCAAACGTCTGTTCCTGTCACTGCCCTCAGCTCTTCTGGGTATATACTGAGTATTAGTATTGCCAGATCGTAGGGCAACTCAATATTTAGTTTTATCAGGAACTGCCATACTGTCTTCCACAGCAGGAGCAGCATTTTATATTCCCACTAACAGTGAATAAGTGTTCCAATTTCTCCACATCCTCTTCAATGAGGTGTGAGGTGATACCTCATTGTCGTTTTAATTGCATTTCCCTTATACCTAATGAAAATAAGCATCACTTCATGTGCTTTTTAGTCATTTATATTTGCTCTTCAGAAAAGTGTCTATTCATATCCTCTGCCCATTTTATAACTGGGTTGTTTGTTATTTTGTTGTTGAGCTATATAATACCTTTATGTACACAGGAGATCAAGTCTTAATCTGACATGTGATTTTCAAGTATTTTCTCCCAATGATTTGGCTGCCTCGTCACCTTTTTGACAAAGTCCCTTGAGGCACACAAGCTCTTGATCTTAAGGAGTTTCCTTTTTTTTTTTTTTTTACTGCATGTGCTTTAGGTATAAAGTTTAAGACACTACAGATTACTAGATCTTGAAGATGTTTCTTTGCATTCTCTTCTATAAAATTTATGGTACTGGCTCTTACATTTAATCCATTTTGAATTAATTTTTATATATGGTGCAATGTAGGGGTCCTCTTTCATTCTTTTGGCTATCAATGTCCAATTCTCCAATGCCCATTTGTTGAAAAGAGTATTCTTTCCCAGTTCAATAGATTTGGGGGCCTTATCCAAAGATCAATTGTCCATAGATTTGGTGGTCTATCTCTGCACACTCAATTCGATTCAATTGGTTGATACATCTATCTTTATGCCAGTATCATGCTGTTTTCACCACTGTTGCCTGATGAGGCTTATTTCTGGATGCTTGGTTCTTTTCATTGTTATTTTGATTGGGAATTTTTCCTTAATTGTCTCCTCAGATAGGTCATTGCTTGTGTACAGAAACATTACTGATTTTTGCACATTAATCTTATATCCTGCCACTTTGCTGATTTGCTTATTAGTTTAGGAAGCTTTGTCATAGATTTCTCGAACTTTTCTAATATATGATCATGTCATCTACAAATAATGAAAGCTTTACTTCTTTTTTTCCTATATGGATGCCTTTTATTTCTTTCTCCTGTCTAATTACTCCAGCTAGTATTTCTAGTACAATGTTGAATAATAGTAGTGACAATGGGCATCCTTGTCTCATTCTCAACCTTAGGGGGAATGGTTTCAACCTTTCACTGGTAAGTATGATGCTGGCTATGGGTCTTTCATATATGCCCTTTATGATATTGAGAAAGTTTCCTTCAATTTCTACCTTTTGAAGTGTTTTTATCAGGAGAGGATGCTGAATTTTGACAAATGCTTTTTCAGCATCAATCAATGTGATCCTGTGATTTTCCCTTTTGATTTGTTAAAGTACTGTATTATGTTGATTGATTTTCTTGTGTTGAACCACCTTGCATTCCTGGTACAAACCCCACTTGCTCATGATGTATAATTCTTTTAATATGTCACTGAATTCGATTTGCTAGTGTTTTGTGAAGAATTTTTGAACCAATGTTCAAATTAGGGAGATTGGTCTGTAGTTTTCCTTTCTTGTAATGTCTTTATCAGGTTTTGGTATCAGAGCGATTTCAGCTTCATAAAATGAGTTAGGTAGCATTCCTTTTTCCTCAGTGTTTTGGAAGAGTTTGAGCAAGATTGGTGTTAGTTCTTTTGGGAATATTTGATACAATTCCCCTGCAAAGCCATCTGGTCCTGGGCTTTTCTTAGTTGGAAGATTTTTGATGACTGCATCTCTTTACTTGTAATTGGTTTGTTGAGATTTTCTATTTCTTCTTGAGTCAGTAAAGGTAATTTGTGTGCTTCTAGGAATTTGTCTAATTAATCTAAGTTGTCTAGTTTGTTGGTGTATAGTTGTTCAGAATATTCTAAGATTTTTAAAACTTCTTCAGGCTCCTTGGTAACAACCCCCTCACATTTCTGATTTTGTTTATTGCATTCTCTCTCTTTTTTTCTTTGTTAGTCTAGCTAGGGGCCTAACAATTTTATTGATTTTTCTCAAATAACCAACTTTTGTTTTGTTGATTCTTTCTATTGTTTTGTTGTTGTCTAATTTGTTTATTTTTGCTTTAATCATTGTTATTTCTTGTGTACTCTGCAAGCTACTGGAATGTGATAAACCAGAACTGGAATGGCTTTTACAAAAAGGGGATTTACTAAGTTACAAGCTTAAAGTTCTAAGACAATGAAAATCCCAAATTAAGGCACCAAAAAGAGGTGCCTTAGTTCAAGGAAGTTTAGGGGCATCGTCTCCTCAGATAGTCTTTGTGTCTTTATTCCCTTCAGTTTTCATTCTGGGACATCCATAAAACATATGTGTTTCATGCTACCACTCAAATCCCTAAGACACTGCTCAATTTTTTCTTTTCTTTTTTCTATTCCTTTGATTATATGATTATGATTTTCCTGCTTTCTAGTTCACTGATTCTTTCTTCTGCCTGTTGCCGCTGGACATTAAATCTTCATTATTGTCTTTCATCCCAATAATGTATGTTCCTTTTAAAACTTTTTAATGATTTATGCTCACACATTATCTTCTTAAAATCATTTAGTTCTATATTCATATTTTCCTTAATCTCCTTGATTTAGGAGATGTTTGAACTTTGATTAGTGATTCCAAATTCTGTGTCTCCTCTGAAGTTTTCTTTTGTTCCCTTGACTAAGCCATATCTTCCTGTTTCTTAGTATGTCTTATCGTTTTTGGTGATGTTTGGATATCTGATTATTTTGATGTTAACTCTGAAGGTCAGTTTCAGCCTCTTCTCTAGACTTTTACTTTTGATTGGCTTTGTGTTAAGGCTCTTCTTTACTGCTTAGTCCAACTTATTCTGGTTTTTAGCGTTTCCCATGTTGTTCATATTTTCTCAGATCTTCTTCATATTCTTCTTGCCCTGGATATATGGTACAGTTTTTAAGATTGCTCTTTTTGTGCAATTTTTTCACATTCAGGAGAAAGCTTCCCTTCCTCCCTTCCTTTTGAAGCAATTTCTATCTGTTCTCTTGTGGGGTTTATTGTGCACAATTCTATCCCAGGCTAGTGTGATAGGTTTAAATTCTCTCTCTCACTCAGTGGTCCTTTTTCCTTACAATTCTGACTTCTGGGACATGTCCTATCTTATAGTAATTCACTTACAACCCTGACTTTTTATTTTCCTTTGAGCTTTTCTGCCTCTGGATCCTTACCTGTTATAGTATCCTGCCTTGGGAACCCATCTTGGCCCAATCCAGAAAGATGGGTCAATGTAAAAAGTCCATTTTGAATTTAGGTGATCCAGTCAATAGAGAATGGACTGAGTGGCCACCCCTTATCAACAGTTCTGCTCTGTTTTCCCTTTATATTTTTTATTCTCCTGGGGCCCTTTTGTATGCAGCAATCCTTAGCTGCTTGTGTTGCACTCTGGATCCCTACAGATTTGAGTCCCTGTGCCTGGATATGCATGAGATTCTAACTCACTGCTGTGAGTGGCTCCATAGTCTCCACCTGTGACAGAAGGGACTCAGGAAATGCTGTGTCTGCGAAGCTCCCAGGTTGTACAGGACCAAGGGAAGTGGAGGCGCCCGGACTGGTGTGGCCAGGAAGAGTATCTCCCATCTGTTCATGGAGATTACTTTTGTTCTTCTTCTTTGAGAATTTGGGGAATCATTCTCCAGTCTCTATCACCCTCCCGAGTTGCAAGCAAGTGGAATTTGTCCTTTTATTAGTTGATACTTAGGGGACCCTTTGCCGAGGATGTCTTATTTCACCCTCACATTCTTTTTTGGTTGTTCATGTGTGCTAAGCCTTTGAAATCAGGTATGTGCTTTGCACATCTCAGTTTGGACTAAACACCTATCAAGGGTTCATTAGCCACAGGTGGCTACTGGCAACTGAATTAGACAATGCAGAGGGAGACAAAGGTTGAGAGCCTCCTTGATATCTGGTTTCATCTGATCTTGCCATAAAGCATTCAATGTCTCCAGGGTGGTAAATTCTTCCATATATTTGTCTACCACTACCAGATCACCCGAAGTACAAAGAAAAAGAAATTTAGCATCTTCCACCTGTCCTTCAACATAAGCAAGTTTTTGCAAGTATATGCCCCACATATACCTCCCAGCCAATGTCCACCCACTTGTCTCCAGAAAAATATGCATCTCATTCCCCAGACTGTTCAGCAGGGAAAACATACTGGTATCTGATTTTCAATGTAAAGTTGAAGTCATGGACATAAGCAGTTAACATCTCTGGTTGCGGTCAAGTTTAGTTTTGGAAGCAACATAGAGAGGGATGTCCTAGGTAAGCTACTAGGGCTCATGATATGCTAAAGAAATTGGCTGTGAGTGATGCTGGATTGGTGCATGGCCCAGAGTAGTGCAGACTCCATGTGCACTAGGTGGTCTGATCCACAGCATCTGTAAATCCTGAATATTTTCAGACAGTTTCAATTACAAATAATCCCTAAACATCCTTCAAGACTTGACTTGTGACTACCTTCCTCCAGTGAACTCTTCCATTGTATCTCTCTCATAGCAACATGTTCTATGCATGCTCCATCATGAAAAGGACTTCTAGAGTGAGGCCCCACAAGGGTGGGAGCATGTCATTTTTGTCTCTGTCCCAAGGGCCTAGCACGGAGAAGATCATGCACAATATCAAAATACCATTTAATTTGGCTGATGCTTAATGCAGGTCTGTTCAAGACTGCAGCCTTGCCTACCTAACCAGCAGCCCAGCAGCATTTCAACAGCCTGTTTTTTCCTCTCTTGTTTCCAGAAGCTTTTGCTAGGCAGCTAGCACCTGTCCATTCCTATGTGGCTAGCTCTCCATGAATCAGTGTTCCATCTTGCTTAATTCTCTCTAGCACAGTAACACTCAAAGTCTGGTCCCTGGTGCAGCAGCAGCAGCATCTGGGATCTTGTAGGAAATACAGACTCTCAGGTAACCACTTCAGATCCACTATATCAGAATCTTGGGAGTGGAGCCTACAATCTCATAATCAAACCCTCCAGTTGATTCTGACAGACATCAGTGTTGGAGAAGACTGCAGTCTATTCCCTTCCCAACACATCAGTAAGCCAGTAATTCTTGTTCCTGTCTCCAGTGGTCCAGCATGGCTCTCTTGTGGGGAAAAGAGCCAGAAGTTTAAGTCCATCACAGATGCTTTTGCTAAGGAGCATACACTGTAGGGAAGACCCATACACCTGAAAATACAACTTGTATGTTGGTTCATCATTCACTTAATCCATTTGATCAAAGCATCTCTCTGTACAATGTGGATTTTCAGTCTTGTTGCTGCTTGTTTAGAGAAAGCTTATAAGTGGGAACTTCTCTCTCTAGCCTTCTTGGCTCGGAAGTTGGTGGATGCAGGGGGCCCAAGTCTCAAGCATAACTGAAATTCCCTGGTACTTTGGCTCAAGGAAGGTGGTGGCCCTGGTTGCAGAGGCTGAGGAACTGAGAAGCAGAGCACTGGAGCCTAATGCGCAAGTGCGGAGCCCACAAGAGTGCACAGACTGGGAGACAGGGACTAGGAATAAGCCAAGCCATGTTCCTTGAATGTGCTACCCTCTGGCACAGACCCTGCGATCAGCAGTTCACCCCACACCCCATGCACCTGAATGCCATCATCCGCCCCTACTCCCCACATTCCAAGCACCCCCACCCTACTGACCCCTAGTGCGTGTACCCGCCCCCACCCCCACCCCAAGTGCAGCCCAATCCACCTTTCCTGCACCCCTGCTGAGCAGTACCTCCCCCTCCCTGCTCCCTGCAGGCTGTTCACCAGCACATAAAGGCTGCAGGTGCATACCTTCATACCCAGGCTATACCCACAACCCCACCCATAGTGTTGCATGGCCTCCCCCCCGCCACCCCCCAGCCTGCACCTCAGTTTATGGCACTCCTAGACTCACCCATGAACACGGCCTTGAGTCACACTTCCAAGCTCTGAGAAAATGCTGACCTGCACAGCTGGAACACATCCACCCCCAGCCCAGGAAGGCATAACGCCGACGAGCTGACATAGCTCTGTGCATACGCACAAAGGGCCCCACACCCTAGACCAGTGCAAACAGGGTTATGATCCCCAAACACAGCTACATCCTCCCTGCCTGCTGGGTGCCCACGTTCACAAGCACCAGTGTAACATCCCTGACTTGTGCCTATACCTGTGCTGCAACACATCACCACAATGATGTGCCCCAGAAGATCACTATGCATCTCACAATGCAGACAGATACAGCCCCGCCTAAAGACCAAATTAAAACACCAGAGGAGACACAGACATTGGAACAACTAATCAAAGATGCTCATATAACTCTACTTAATAAAATAAGTGGGAAGGCTAATGACATAAAGGAGATCAAGAAGGCATTAGGAGAGCATAAAGAGGAATTTGAAAGAATAAATAGAAAAATAGCAGATATCACAGAGATTAAAGACTCTGCTGACCAAATAAAAAACAAACTAGAGGCATGTAAAAGTAGGTTTGAAGAGAGAGAAGAAAGAATAAGCAATATAGAGGACAGGATAACTGATTTAAAAAACTCAAAACAGCAAATGGCAAAAAAGATGAAAAAATTTGAATTGGATTTCAGGGAAATGATGGGCAAAACAAAGCACATAAATATAAGTATCATTGGTGTCCCAGAGGGAGAAGAAAGGAGTAAAGGGCTAGGAAGAATAGTTGAGGATATAATGGAGGAAAACTTCCCAACCCTTTTAAAGGACATAAATATACAAGCCAAAGAAGACCAACAAACTCCAAAGAGAATAAATCCAAATAGGCCTTCCCCAAGACACATACTAATCAGTCTGCCAAATGCTGAAGAGAAGCAGAAAATTCTGAAAGCAGCAAGAGAAA
Source organism: Myrmecophaga tridactyla (assembly GCA_004026745.1). NCBI lineage: Eukaryota > Metazoa > Chordata > Mammalia > Pilosa > Myrmecophagidae > Myrmecophaga > Myrmecophaga tridactyla. The sequence continues at coordinate 10,432 of PVIY010025641.1, read as the reverse complement.
AACAATCAACTACATACAAGGGAAACCACATAAGACTGAGTTCAGACTACTCAACTGGCACCAGGGAGGTGAGAAGGTATGATATATTTAAGATCCTGAAAGAGAAAGACTTCCAGCCTAGAATTCTGCACCCAACAAAAATGTCCTTCAGAACTGAGGGAGAGATTAACATGTTCACAGACACACAAATCCTGAAAGAATTTATCAACAAGAGACCAGCCCTACAAGAAATACTAAAGGGAGTTCTGCCAGTTAAAAAAAGAAGAGAGGGGAGGGAGGTCAGGAGGAAGACACAGAATTGAAGAGTACCAGTAAGGGTAACTTAAAGGATAAGAAGAGAAAGAGGGAAAGGAATATATATTTCTGACAAATAAAATAAAAAGATAAGATGGTGGATTCAAGAAATACCTTTTCAGTAATAACTTTGAATATTTGAATATTAATGGACTAACTTACCAATTAAAAATACAGATTGGAGCAGGCAATGGTGGTGCAGTGGCAGAGTTCTTGTCTGCTATGCCAGAGACCCAGGTTCATTTCCCAGTGCCTGCCCATGCAAAAAAAAAAAAAAAAAAAAGGGAAAAGATACAGATTGGCAGAATGGATTACGAAAATATAATCCAGCTATATACTTCATACAAGATACTCATCTGAGACACAAGGATACAAATAGATTGAAAGTGAAAGGATGGAAAAAGATTTTCCACACAAGTTGTAACCAAAAGAAAGCAGGAGTAGCTATACTAATGTTGGACAGAATAGACTTTAAATGTAAGGACATGATAAGAGACAAAGAAGGACACTATATAGTAATTAAAGGGACAATTCACTAAGAAGATATAACAATCAGAAATGCTTATGCTTCCAATCAATGAGCTCCAAAGTACATGAGACAGACATTGGCAAAACTGAAGGGAGAGATACATGTTTCAATAATAATAGTAGGAGACTTCAATACACTACTCTCCTCTATAGATAGAACAACCAGACAGAGACTCTATAGATAGAACAACCAGACAGAAGATCAACAAGGAAATAGAGAAGTTAAATAACTTTATAAATGAATTAGACCTAACAGACATATATAGGTCATTGCACCCCAAAACACCAGGATATACATTCTTCTCTAGTGCTCATGGAACATTCTCCAGGATAGATCATATGCTGGGACACAAAACAGGTCTTTATACATTTTAAAACACTGAAATTATTCAAAGCACTTTCTCTGATCACAAAGGAATAAAGGGAGATCTCAATAACCACCAAAGAATAAGGACATTTACTAATACATAGAGATTAAATAACACACTCTTAAAGAACCAGTAGGTCAAAGAAGAAACTGCTAGAGAAATCAGTAGTTATCTGGACATGAATGAAAATGAGAATATAACTTATCAGAATTTATGGATGTGGCAAAGGCTGTGCTGAGAGGGAAATTTATTGCCCTAAATGCCTATATTAAAAAACAAGAAAGAGCAAAAAAAAGAGGATTTAACTGCTCACTTGGAGGAACTTGAGAAAGAACAGCAACCTAGCCTCAAAAGCAAGTAGAAGAAGAGAAACAACAAAGATTAAAGCAGAGATAAATGAATGGGAGAACAAAAGAACAATAGGAAGGATCAATAAAACCAAGAGTTGGTTCTTTGAGAAAATCAAAATTGATGGGCCACTAGCAAGACTGACAAAGAAAAAAAGAGAGAGGATGCAAATAAACAAAATCAGAAATGAGAATGGGTATATTAAAACAGACCCTAAAGAAATAAAAGAAAGCATAAGAGGATAGTATGAACAAATATATGCCAGCAAACTAGACAACTTAGATGAAATGGACAAATTCCTAGAAACACATAAACAAGCTACACTGACTCAGGAAGAAATAGAAGATCTCAACAAACCAATCACAAGGTAAAGAAATTTAGTCACTTCTTACAAAGAAAAGCCCAGGGCCAGATGACTTGACAGGGAATTTTATCAAACAATCCAAAAACAACTAACACCAAATCCTGCTCAAACTTTTCAAAAAAATTGAGGAAAAAGGAACTCTACCTAACTCATTTTATGAAGCTAATATCACTTTAATACCAAAACCAGGTAAAGACGCTATAAGAAAGGAAAATTACAGGTCAATCTCTCTAATGAACATAGATGCAAAAATTCTCAACAAAATATTAGTAAATGCAATCCAACAGCACATGACCAAGTGGGGCTTATGCCAGTAGTGCAAGGACGGTTCAACACAAGAAAATCAATTAATGTAATACAGCACATTAAGAAATAGAAAGGGAAAAATCACATGATCATCTCTATTGATGCTGAAAATGTATTGACAAAATTCAACATCCTTTTCTGATAAAAACACTCCAAAAGATAGAAATCAAAGGTAACTACCTCAATATGATAAAGGGAATATATGAAAAACTCATCACCAGTATTGTACTCAATGGACAGAGATGGAAAGCTTTCCCCCTAAGATTAGGACTGAGAAAAGGATGCCTTCTGTCACCACTATTATTCAATATTGTGCCAGAAGTTCTAGCTAGAGCAATCAGGCAGGACAAAGAAATAAAAGACATCCAAGCTGGAAAGAAAGAAGTAAAACTTTCATTATTTGCAGATGGCATGATACTACATATGGAAGATCCTGAAAAATCTACAGCAAAGTTACTTGAGCTAATAAGCAAATTCAGCAAGGTGGTGGGATATAAATTAATGTGCAAAAATCAGTAACATTTCTATATACAAGCAATGACTGAACTGTGGAGTCAGTTAAGGAAAAAATTCCATTCAAAATAGCAACTAAAAGAATCAAGTACTTAGGAATAAACTTAACTAGGGATGAAAAGGACTTGTGCATAGAAAACTATAAAACATTGCTAAAAGAAATCAAAGAAGATCTAAATAGGTGGAAAGACATTCCCTGCTCATGGATAGGAAGGCTGAATATTGTTAAGATGTCAATTCTTCCCAAATTGATCTACAGATTCAACACAGTACCAGTTCCAACACAATTCCAACAACTTACTTTGAAGGAAAGCTAGTTATCAATTTCATCAGGAAGGGAAAGAGACCCCGAATAGCTAAAACCATCTTTAAAAAGAAGAATGAAGTGGGAGGATTAACACTCCCTGACTTTAAAACCTATTATAAAGCCACAGTGGTCAACACAGCATGGTACTGGCAGAAAGATAGAAGCATTGACCAATGGAATCAAATCAAGAGTGCAGAAATGCACTGCCAAATCTATGGTCAACTGATTTTTGACAAGGCCCCCAAATCTTCTGAACTGGGACAAAATAGTCTTTTCAATAAATAGGCATGGAAGAACTGGATATCAATAGCCAAAAGAAAGAAAGAGGACCCCTATCTTACACCCTATTCAAAATTAACTCAAAGTGGATCAAACACCTAAATATAAGGACTAGTACCATAAAGCCTCTAGAAGAAAATGTAGGGATACATCTTCAAGACCTAGTAATTGGAGGTAGATTCCTAAACTTTACACCCAAAGTACAAGCAACAAAAGAAAAAATAGATAAATGGGAGCTCCTCAAAATCAAATGCTTCTGTACCTCAAAAGACTTTGTCAAAAAGGTGAAGAGCAGCCAACTCAATGGGAGAAAATATTTGGAAATCACATATCAGACAAAGGTTTGATATTCTGTACACACAAAGAAATCATATAACTCAACAACAAGAAAACAAACAACGCAGCTAAAAAATGGGCTAAATATATGATTAGGCATTTTTCTGAAGAGCAAATGCAGATGGTTCAGAAGCACATGAAGAGATGTTCATTTTCATTGGCTATAAGGGAAATGCAGATCAAAACTATAATGAGATACCAGCTCATGCCTATAAAAATGGCTGCTATTAAACAAACAGGAAACTATAAATGTTGGAGAGGATGTAGAGAAACTGGGACACTTATGCAATACTGGTGGGAATTTATAATGGTGCAGCCACTATGGAAGGTTGTTTGGCAGTTCCTTAGGAAACTAAATATCGAGTTGCCCTATGGCCCAGAAATAGCACTACTTGGTATATACCCAGGAGAGCTGAAAACAACAACACAAACAGACATTTGCACACCAATATTCATAACAGCATTATTCACAATAGCCAAAAGATGGAAACAAACCAAATGCCCATCAACAAATGACTGGATCAACAAAATGTGGTATATACATACTATGGAATATTATGCAATAAGTCAAAATGACATCCTGAAGCACATGACAAGATGGATAAGCCTTGAGGACATAATGCTGAGTGAAATAAGCCAGTCTCAAAAAGATCAATACTTTTATGGTCATGGTAAAGGTAAAATCAGAGGCTTGTAATACAGACTATAGGGGACTTAGAGATACATAGAAGCTAGAGATGGGTCAGTGGTTAGCTAATGAGGCTGAACTCCAAAGTTAGAGAATAGATAGGAGTGAAGGTGGTTCTTTAGTGGGTCTATAAATAATATTACCATATTGAAGATGAACAAGATTGAAAGGGGTTGTATAGACCTATGTGTCCCACTGATTAATACTAGAAATACAAATTACTTCTTGTAAGAGTTACTTCAAAGGTATGATTAGTGTATAAAGAGTGTTTAAGTCCAGAGTACAGGGGGAAAACTGCTATTGCATGCTATGGGCTATGTTTAAAAAGAAAACATCAGCACTACCACAGCAACAGCAGAGGTAAATAATGGAGGGAGTGACAAGAGTTAAGAGGATGTTTAGATTTCCTCTTTGGTGAGGGTGTGTTTATTGGTTTTCTTTCTCTTGGGAGCAATGACATTATCTAAAATTCAGAGTGTTGATGGACTGTGCACTTTGGGTACTATACATGATCCCTGTTGAATGCAGGTGGCTGAAGGATGCAACTGACTGAGAAGTAGATTGGTGAATGATGTTGTATACTTATGAATGAATGTTGTGCTGCAACAAAAAAGGAACAAAGTCACAAGGCAAGCAATGATGTGAATGAATGTGTGAGACATTTGATGAGGCAAAATAAGCCAGAAACAAAAGAACAACAATGGTATGGTCTCCTTTAGAAAATGCTTACAAGAAAACAGGGGCCTAGATTGTAAGCTTTTATAGAAGACACATTTAGTCTGGAGTGGTAATTATTATTTCTGGATTTAGAGAGGCTATTTATATATTTTAGGTTTTATATATATATATATAAATTTAGATCTCTGTAATTTAGAGATAAGAACAAATTTTCTGTAGCACATACTCTAACTCAACCTATCTGTATAGCTCATTTGAACAATTGCAACACAGGGAGCATAGAATAGGAAAGAGGTCCTTTAATCTTGTATAGTTTAATGTAATGCCTGGATACATACTAGAGTATATTAAGCAGATAATCAAAAAGTATTGGCAAAGTCCCTTTAGTGAGAAAAAATATGAAACTATTAAACTTTACCACAGGAAATCCCCTGATACTGTATCAAACTTTAGGGATACCCAAATCAATAGGCCATGTCCTTGATCTTGAGGCTTACTTTTGTGAAGCTTATGTAGGAAGTGGAGAAGCTTAGCCTACCTATAGGTATGCCTAGGAGTTACTTCTGGAGGACCTCTTTTGTTGCTCAGATGTGATCTCACTCTCTCTAAGCTCAACTCTGCAAATAAAATCATTGCCCTCCCCATTACATGGGACATGACACCCAGGGGTGAAAGTCTCCCTGGCAATGTGGGCGATGACTCTTAGGGATGAATGAGTCTGGCCCTGGCACCATGGGATCAATAACCTGACCAAAAGAGGGAAAAGAAGTGTAACTAATAAAGTATCAGTGGCAGAGAGAGTTCAAATAGAGTCCAGAGGCTACTCTAGGAGGTTGCTCTTACCTAAGCTTCAGTTAGACATCGCTACCTATCATAATCTACCAAACCCCAACCAGGGCCATTCCAGTCAATCCTAAAGAACACTTAGGGCAACATATAAGATTCCACAGGGTTTCATGTACTAGTGTAACTTTCCAGAAACCTACAACCTCTATATGGGTCCCTAGACCAGATAAGTCCTGAAACCTCAAGGGCCCAACCTCTCTAGAACATCACATAGTTCTGTCTTCCTACCCCATATTAGTGACAGACCCTTCCAACATGAAAAAACTAGAATAGCCATAGCTCAAACACCCTTAAAGAGAGGGACAGGAAATCAGAGGTGATGGTAGAGTTATACAGAGAAGATAGGATGTAACAAATGAATATGATTGCTGAATCATTAAATTGATAACTCTATTGGTCTCCAGTATCTTAGGGCATTTAGAAGCAAAACCTAAAATTGTGGAATTGTAATCCATGCCAAACTCTGAAATTTGTTCTACAATTAATTGCTGTTCTGTGCTATGCTTTGAAATTTATTACTGTTTTGTATATATGTTATTTTTCACAAAAAAAGAGGAAAAAAGTTGACTGTGGAATGGCCAAAGGAATAAAAGACAGGCAGACTCTTTTCTAGTCAGTGGTCTCATTTCACTGTGCCTTCAAAGGTCTTGGTTTGTTCCTGCTTCTACCTTTTCTACAACGGCTTAATCCCTCCTTCCTTCAGAGGTGTGGTAAGTCTGCCTTTTGATGGTTGCTAGTGCTGACTCCAGGGTCCCCAGGGCTTACTTCTGAAGGTGCAATCGCACAGATTCTTCCTGCAAGGCACCAGGCTCAGCATTCCCCACCCTCTGTCCCCAAATGTGGAGGCTTGTGCTTCTCAGCCTTTAAGAGAAGCAACAGCTGGCACCCACGTAGGCCTCCTGAGCAACAAAAGCCACTTTGTTTATAATTAAGTAACTGGCTACCTGTCAGGTAAGGTGGCTGATTTAATTCATCTTCACCAAAGCATCAAAAATAGTGTAACTGGTTCCCAGCTGGCAATGGTGTCAGCTAAGCCCTGTTCCAGGTTTGTTAGTCTCAACAATGAAAGAATTTAAAGACAAGAATACCAGTAGGAATAAGTTGTAAAGTTTATTAAAGAGAAGGAGAGAGAGAGTACATGTTAAAGAGGTTAAAATGAATGTGCCTAAAAGAGGGACATGCACTGAGTAGAGTGGGCTATTTTGTTTTATAGGAAAGTTTTACTGATGGCAGGTTTCCACAGTAACCTTTGAAAACTAGATGTCTGCTTTGTTTTAGGAGATTAGCTAGCAGAATTCTTGGTTTGTTGTCACATACCTAAAATTTGTCTTTGGGCATATGTCTAAAAGTCTTTTTGACCAAATGTTTCCTATCATAACTAAAAATTTCTTTGGGCCTCAGGATTTTACAAACTTTTATGGTTTGGGGAGGTTTCAATAGTTTGGGGAGGCTTTGGGACTTTATGGCAATTTTTGTCACAGTAAGTCTGCAGCTGAAGTTTGCAGTTTGCATTAGTTCCTTTGGAGCTAGATAAGAAATGAGGGACTTGTAGTTGTCTATTAACTCTTTCAGGGCTGAATAAGTAACCAGGGACTTAACTGTTGTCCTACTTTATCCTGCTTCAACAGGTTCCCAGTGGCCTAATTAAAGTATAAAATGTGTTCCAATGTGTTACACATGTAAGGGTTAGCTTGATTCTTAGAGGAAATATAACAGTAATATATTTTTTGAACCAAAAGGTCTGTAACTCTAGCCTTACATAGGTTTTTGTCTTATTTTGCCAGTTTGTGTTGCAAAACATGAAGTTTAGGCATTAAAATGTTAGCATTTTAGGGATGTCTTTGAACTTAAAAGAGCAGCAGAATAATTGAGGAAATCCTAATTGAAGCCTAAGCAGAACCAAGTTGCAGAGAAAACTCACAATTATGAACCACCTAATATGACCCAAATATAGTTCATTCTCAACAGTCAAGGTGTAGTAGGCAGGCCTTCCCCTCTTTCTGGTTTAGCTGTGCTCTCTGTGGAAAATCCCCCAACCCCCTCTCCTTGCAGGCAAGAGCGATAAGGCAAATTTCCTGGGATAGAAAGCCCCTCTGCTAGCCTTCAGGAACTGGTAAAGATGCATGTAGGCAAAAGAAGACATTCCTGGGGTGGGGGCCCCTCAATGGTTCAGCTCTGGGCCATTCTCAACTTAAATCAGCCAATTGTTTACCTTGTCTTTAACATGTCAAAGAGTCTATAAAAGCTAAGGTTGCCTTTTGTTCGGGGCTCAGACTTTCAGAGGCTACTCGGCTGAGCCCTGTGGCCATAGCAAATAAAGCCTGCTTCCTGAAACTACGGATCCTTAGTCTCAGCCTGTTCTAACTTCGCAGAACGTTCCTGGAGGCCTGTGGCCTCATTCCTGGTTTTTGCACTACAATAAGACACCTGGGATGGGGACCCTCACCTAACAGCTCATCTGCTTCTGTAACTGGTTTTGCACCTTAAACTGATCAATTGTTTGTCTTTTAACATTGCCAGTGGCCATATTAAATTTACCTCATCTCTAGCATGTAATACAGTTTATAAAAGCTAACGTTGCTTTTTGTTTGGGGCTCAGACTTTCAGAGGCTACTCGGCTGAGCCCTATGGCCATAGAAAATAAAGCCTGCTTCCTGAAACTATGGATCCTTAGTCTCATCCTGTTCTAACTTCGCGAAATGTTCCTGGAGGCCTGTGGCCTCGCTCCTGGTTTTCGCACTACATTTCTGGGGGTTCGTCCGGGATATGAGGCAGGTGTACTTTCACCTCGCTTGCCCATGGTGGTGGCAGCGCCCTGACTGGAGACCTGACGGAATCCAGTGCTGGCAGTGGGGCATTTCCCTGTCTCTCAGATTCCTGAACTCCCTGGATGGGGTGCCTGTCACTGCCAGAGCGGCAATGGATCTGGGACAGTTTCTGGACCAGGTTTCTGGGAGCACCACCCATCTGTATGGAAAGCACCTGGGTGCATCAGTTTCAGCCCACTCATAAAAGGCTATGGGGGAGAAATTAAAACATTTTCAGACAAAAAATCACTGAAAGAATTTGTGACCAAGAGACCAGCTCTGCAAGAAATACTAAAGGGAGCACTAGAGACAGATATGAAAAGACAGAAGAGAGAGAAGAGCGTAGAAAAAAGGAAAATTAGATATGACATATAAAATACAAAAGGCAAAATGGTAGAGGAAAGTACTACCCAAACTGTAATAACACTAAATGTTAATGGATTGAACTCCCCAATCAAAAGACATAGATTGGCAGAATGGATTAAAAAACAGGATCCTTCTATTGCTGTCTACAGGAAACACATCTTAGACCCAAAGACAACCATAGGCTGAAAGTGAAAGGTTGGGAAAAGGTATTTCATGTAAATAACAACCAGAAAATAGCAGGAGTAGCTATACTAGTATCCAACAAACTAGACTTCAAATGTAAAACAGTTAAAAGAGACAAAGAAGGATACTATGTACTAATAAAAGGAACAATTCAACATGAAGACATAACAATCATAAATATTTATGCACTGAACCAGAATGCTCCAAAATACATAAGACAAACACTGCAAACACTGAAAAGGGAAATAGACACATCTGCCATAATAGTTGAAGACTTCAATTCCCCACTCTCATCAATGGACAGAACATCTAGACAGAGGATCAATAAAGAAACAGAGAATTTGAATATTACAATAAATGAGCTAGACTTAACAGACATTTATAGGACATTACACCCCACAACAGCAGGATACACCTTTTTCTCAAGTACTCATGGATCATTCTCAAAGATAGACCATATGCTGGGTCACAAAGCAAGTCTCAACAAATTTAAAAAGATTGAAATCATACAAAACACTTTCTCAGATCATAAACGAATGAAGTTGGAAATCAATAATAGGCAGAGCACCAGAAAATTCACAAATATGTGGAGGCTCAACAACACACTCTTAAACAACCAGTGGGTCAAGGAAGAAATTACAAGAGAAGTCAGTAAATATCTCGAGGCAAATGAAAATGAAAACACTACATATCAAAACTTATGGGATGCAGCAAAGGCAGTGCTAAGAGGGAAATTTATTGCCCTAAATGCCTATATCAAAAAAGAAGAAAGGGGAAAAATATAGGAATTAACTGTCCACTTGGAAGAACTAGAGAAAGAACAGCAAACTAACCCCAAAGCAAGCAAAAGGAAAGAAATAACAAAGATTAGAGCAGAAATAAATCAAATTGAGAACATGAAAACAATTGAGAAAATCAAAAAAAAACAGAAGTTGGTTCTATGAGAAAATCAATAAGATTTATGGGTCCTTAGCAACATTGACAAGAAGAAGAAGAGAGAGGACACAAATAAATAAGATCAGAAATGGAAGAGGAGACAAAACCACTGACCCCACAGAAATAAAGGAGGTAATAACAGGATACTATGAACAACTTTATGCTAATAAATACAACAATGTAGATGAAATGGACAACTTCCTAGAAAGGCATGAACAACCAACTTTGACTCAAGAAGAAATAGATGACCTCAACAAACCAATCACAAGTAAAGAAATCGAATCA